>SNQJ01S0033128.1:22365-48811 GCA_010110895.2 Picea sitchensis | reverse complement strand
GAAGAGGCCTGTGAACATTGGTATCTGATTCAAAGTGCTATTTATGTTGCTATTTCGTATATCATTTTTGTGTATTGTGAAGATTATGCTGGATATTTTACTATTATTCTGTCATTTCTAGCATTTCATTTATGTTCTGCATATTTTATATATCTGGTATCTTGCAGTATTTTTTGCCACAACTCGTTGGAGATAGTCGCATCATGAGCCAATGCCTGTACAGACTGTCCTGACATGACGTACCGTCCTCCACTGTGAGTTCCAATGGGTTCTATTGTACTTAAGTGGCTATATTTAGCCCATAGTAGTGCCTTCCTGTCCTTGAAGATCACCCAATATCCCTTTCCCTCAAGGGTTTCAATTGATAGTAGATTCTTCTTGAACCCCAAAACATATAATACTTCATCAACATGAATTCTAGCCCCAGATTCCAATCTGAAGGAGATAAAGCCTACTCCCTCTATCTTGTAACATTTGTCATCCCCAAGCTCAACATGCTCTGCAAAATATTTTGTCTCGAAATATGAGAGGATATCCTCGTTCCCTGTCATGTGCTTTGATGCACCACTGTCTACTAACCAAGTTTTTGGCCCCATGAAAATTGAACTGGATAAGGCAAAAACCACATAATATTCTTTTTCTATTTTATTTCTCATTTGAAGGACTTTTCTGATTTCTTTTGGATTCATCATCCTCAACAGTTGAGGCACGATGTTCCCCTTTCCTTGGATATTTCTTTCTAAACCAACAATCTTTAGCAAAATGACCCAAATTATTACAATTAAAGCATTTAATATTAGATGTATCAATATTCTTGCCTTTGAATGTACCTTTGGTGTTTGTCTTCCTCTAAGAGCCTTTCTGGAAAATGCCTTTCTTCTTTCCCTTGAATCTTGATGCCAAAGATGAGTGCTCTTATTTCATTGGCTCACTCCTAGTAGTTGTGCGACTCTCCTCTTGGAGGAAATCATGCCATAACCTCTCAAATGTGAGCTGAATCTCTCTCCCACTTACACTGGATAAGAAGGTCTCCAATGAAGAAGGAAGACCATAAAAAATGGCCTTCACTAAATAATCATCGTCCATTGTCACCCCTGTGACCAAAATCTGATCTCTGATCTAGGCTATCCTGTAACAAAAAGATGCCACTGATTCAACTTTCTCCATCTTCAAATACTTAATCTTGTGATTAAGTGTCCTATTATGACTTGGAGCCTATTTCTCATACGGATTCACCAAGGTATCCATACAGTCCTTGGCAGTCATTAATGAAGTCATTGCAGGCATTATACTGTCTTTGACTGAGTCAAAGATGATTCGATTGGCCTTTTCTTGACTCTTCCTGAAAGCCGCTATTCCTACATTATTCGTGGGTTCCTCCACCACTGTGGTCACATATTGCTCAAGATCATGCTCCTGCAAGATATTTTTTATCCGGAGCTTCCACACATTGAAGTTGGTAGCTCCTTCGATCCTATCCTCGACCCTGACTGGAATGGAGGATGGCATGGAATTCACACTAGAAACTTAATAAAGCTAGCTTGGATCTGTGTGTATATGTTGTTGCACTTCAACACGTTTAACACACCCTAAGATATGATACCATGTTAAATTATGAGCTTGATTTCTTATGCAAATTAATTCTTTTATTTTCTTCAACACTTTGATTCCAGCTTAATACACTTCAACAATACCAAATCATAATTGAATAGAAATAACTATGTATATAAGTGAGAATGCACATCAACAAAACATATACCCTGGGGAAACCCTGTATAGGGATAAAACCCCCAACAAACGATATTCCTTTATTTCATTAATAATGTAAGATTACTTACAAATATCCACCATGAATGTTCTTCTCTTAAAGAGCTTGACAAGATGACTTTGACTTGAAAAAGACCTAAGAGACCTTGCCGAAATACACCTCTTATATGCTGCCTCTATTGTTGATATGCAACACTGATATCCTGTTGATATACACCTCTGATATGCAACCTCTATTGTTTATATACATAACTGATATGCTTCTTTGGTATGCTTCCTCTTTATCATTGATATGTGCCTCTATTGCTTCACCATTAACCTGCATATCAAACTGTGTTGAAGAGAGGGGTCGACCTCTGCTTATATAGGTTGAAGAGGAGAAGAGGAGAGGCTTGAAACAGTAACCTGTTTTCATGCTTTAATCATAACTCAAATTCATACTTTAGTTCAAACTTAGAACTAGACTTGAGACTGATATACTTTAGTTCGAAAATAGAACTAGACTTGAGAGTTTAGTTTCAACTCAGCTTTACACTTTAGTTTGAAAATAGAACTAGACTTGAGACTGGTATACTTTAGTTAGAAAATATAACTAGACTTGAGACTTCAGTTTCAACTCAGATTTACACTTTAGTTCAAAAATAGAACTAGACTTGAGACTGGTATACTTTAGTTTGAAAATAGAACTAGACTCGAAACTGGTATACTTTAGTTTGAAAATAGAACTAGACTTGAGACTTCAGTTTCAACTCAGCTTTACACTTTATTTCAAAAATAGAACTAGACTTGAGACTGGTATACTTTAGTTCGAAAATATAACTATACTTGAGACTGGTATACTTTAGTTCAAAAATAGAACTAGACTTGAGACTTCAGTTACAACTCAATATTACACTTTAGTTCGAAAATAGAACTAGACTTAAGAGTTCAGTTACAACTTAGCATTATACTTTAGTTCGAAAATAGAACTAGACTTGATACTTCATTTGCAACTCAACATTACACTTTAGTTCAAAAATAGAACTAGACTTGATACTTCAGTTGCAACTCAACATTACACTTTAGTTCGAAAATAGAACTAGACTTGAGACTTCAGTTACAACTCGACTCTTTACAAGGAAATTTAATATTCTCTTCATGGTGGAAAATTTTACACGTGCCAACACACTAGATCAATACATTTATATCATTTGCAATATTAGGAATATCGTTTGTTTCTAACTCATAGGAATTTTATATTCAACCTAAATTTTTCTAGATGCCTTGACTTTTGCTCATGGCTCAGAAGGTTTGACTAGGCTCACAGAGGTTGTATGTTCCCCCTGACTACTTTTTCACTAGACTCTCTATGCTCAGAGAGGTTGTACGTTCCCCCTGACTTTTTCATTAGACTCACATAGCATATCATTCATCTTGACTTTTGGTTTGACTCACAGAGGTTGTACGTTCCCCCTCGATTTTGTCAATACCTCACAAGATTGGTTGATTCTCCAATTCTCCCTGGCTAGCCTCAAGGTGGCTCATATGGCCTCTCATTGTAGAATGACTGTCGATGCTGCCAAATTTAACACATGTACCATCTTTCATCCAAGGTAGTAGTAGGGTGTAAGTTGGATGGTTTCTAGCATAGGGGGCACACCATTGATTGAAGGAAGTTCGATCCAAGAGTTTGAGAAGGATTTTGGATATTTGGGCACTCGGGTTTTCTTTGTGGGACCTTGATTATAATTTCTAGTACCTTTTGAGAGAGTTATACTTGCCATTTGATTTCCTGGAGCATTGGAAAGATTTGGAGAGGAGGGCACTATTGGAAAGTAGATCTACTCAGTTTGGAGGGGAAATACTTCATATCTCAGCCTAATACTTCACCAAGGGGTTCACCTTGCCTCAATATATCATTCCAGAGAGTTTCAGAGTGTTTGGAGGTATCTTTCACCAGGGCCGAATTATTGGGTCTTGGTAGACTTCAGGAAGACACAGTTTAGTTTGAGGTTTCAACATTTGAAGGAGAAGATATCAGTATTTCAGATTGAGACTTTAGGAGGGGTTTCTCCTTTCCCTGATCTACCATTCCACAAAGTTTTTTTCCATTTGAGGGCTTCCAGCAGCAGGGCCAAAATATTGGACCTTCACAACTATCTAGAAGGGCTTATCTTCAACCGAGGGGGTTTGGACTTGACCCTATTGTATCTTGTATTGGTATTAATCCTTTGGAGGCTTATATATTCTTACCTTGAGCATTTTTTAGCAGCTAATATCCCAACTAGAGGATCTATATGATGTTATTCTAGATCTGTTGTCTTATTGTATCAGGTTCTCTCATATTATCTAAATAAAGGTCAGATCTATGTTGTTTAGTTCCATATCTGGTGTTTCTTGCTATCTCTTTTATTTCCATATGTTGCATCTTCAAATCTATGTTCACATGCTTGATAACTAAATCTACAAACCCTAAAATGCAACTTCAATAGTAAACCTGCAAACAAACATACACACACCAGTCAACAATGAGCAGTTAGTGTTCCCAATGAAAAAAATGGCTTGGGAACATTACAGTGGTATCATAGTGTTCATCCTCCTAGACAGTGGGGATTAGCGCATGCATAAGTTCAATGGTATCTATATGGGCAGATGTAGTAAGCAGGCAGGCTAACCAAAGGCAGACATGGAAGGTTCAGGGGAGGACAATGAGCCACAAGTCCTAGCAAGCTTTACAAAGGAACTACAACAGTATATACTTCAGACAGAGAGTACATTGGTGCACCACTTACAGGAAAACTAGGAGGCAGTGCGCAGGGGTCAGAGTGAGTTGAGGGAGACCTTAGAGAACTTAAATGCCATTCAGGATAAGATATCACATGTACTATTACATTTGACTCATGGAGGAAAGGGGCCTGAAATGTATACAAAAAGAGAGGCTAGTGGATCTCATGGAGGGAATAGACATCAGTAGGAGCATATTCCCTATTATCACACTAAGGGATAGAGCCATGGAGGAGGTGCACCACAGGTACATACACACAACAGGACCACCCATAGGCCCTATATACCTTCACTCTTGGATGAACAGACACAACCAAACTACCAAGACAAGATTGAGGATAATTTCGATCAGTATGTCAGGGAATATAACTCACTGAGCATAGGATTCCAGAGGAAAATATCAATGGACCAATATTGTGGGTTTAAACCCAGAGGTAAAACCAAACCGTACCACAGGAACAAATATGATTTAGAGCGCAGGGTTGGCAATATGAAGATCCCCTATTTTGATGGATGTACCAAGGTGACTGCACATGCTTGGGTGCAGAAACTTGACACTTACCTATAGCTTAACCCAATGAGACAAATGAATGCTATCAAGTTTTCCACCATGTACTTGGAAGGAAAATCTCATGACTGGTGGTACCATGGGTTAACTACACTAGGCCACAACTAGATCGTGGCTTACATAGAGTTTACACAAAGGCTTATTGACAAGTTTGACCAGGGAGATCCAGAGATACATTTAAGGGACCTCACCCAACTTAGGCATATAGGATCACCAGAGGTGTATATTGAGGAGTTTCAGAGGATAGCAGTCATGGTGTAGAATGTGTCTCATTCAAGGCTCGTGATTCTTTTCACATAGGGATTGATGGAACCCTTAAAGGGTTGGGTAAAGGATTTCAATCCTACCAACTTACAGTATGCTATATGGAGGACAATAGATCTAGGTCTAGAAGCAAAATCTAAATTTACCCCTAGACCACCTCTAAATACATGAGGAAGAGACCAAAGACCTCCCATGAACCAAGGAGGAAGATACCAAAGGGGTTTTGACAGAGGAAATGGTAGAATGGATGAAAACACTAGAAGAGAAATAAGGAGGAAGCAATTGTGTTGTACGTGCAAAGAACTTTGGGATCCATCCCAGAAATGTATGGGCAAAGGCAAGGCACATTACATTGAGGTAACTTCTGATAATGAGGAGGATGAATATTTTGACCACCTACAAAACATAGAAGCATATACCACCGAAAATACATAAGAGGAAGATGTAGGTCACGACATGGCCACAAATGAGAAGGAAACATTGGCATCCATCTGTGGGGTACCCAAATACAACACTCTCAGGATGAGAGGGGTGTTGTAGGGGCAAAAAATTTTGGTTCTCATTTATGGGGGTGATTATCACAACTTTATTGACTCATCCCTAATACAAATAAGATACATACCCACTGTGGAATTTGAAGGATTCAGGGTGGAAGTAGTAGGAGGGTGCACTATGCCCTGTGATAGGTATATTCCAGGGATGAAGGTTACATTGGGAAGACATGATTTAGCACAAGACTTCTATGTGATGGACCTTCCAGACACCAATATCATCCTTGGGGTTCAATGGATTAGTACGTTGGGGCCAATCACTACCAACTACAAGACCATGGAGATGTCCTTCACCGAGGAAAGTGGGAAAAAGGTAGTTCTCAAAGGCATGTCAAGAAACACACTGAGGGTGGTTACAACAAAGCACATGGAGGCCATTTTCAGAAGAGAAGACATTGTTTATGCTACTAAATGTATAATATCTATACATTTGTATAAGAAGGGGGAGACTCATTACTCACCAGAGATTCAGAGGATCATCAACAAGCACAACAAGGTTTTTGGACCCATTCCACCAGGAGCACCACCAGATAGGGGGTTTGCGCATATCATAGAGTTGGAAGAGGGACTGAAACCTATCATCACCACCCCCTATATACATTACCCAAATAAATACAAATATGAAATAGAGAAGGTTATCAAAGAACTAATAGACATGGGCCACATTAAACCAAGTTCCAGTCCTTTTGCATCTTCAGTGATACTAGTGAAAAAGAAGGATGGAACCATGCACATGTGCATTGATTACATGGAATTGAGCAAGAAGAAAATTAAGAACATGTATCCCATTCCAAGGATTCATGGGATATTGAATGAGATTCATGGAGATTTTTACTTCACAAAGATTGAAGTACGCTCTCACTATCATCAGATCAAGATGAGGGAGCATGATGTACCCAAAAATGATTTCAGATGTCATTATGACCACTATGAGTTCTTAGTGATGCCATTTGGATTGACCAATGCGCCAGGCACATTTCAATCTTGCATGATCCATGTCTTCAACAAGAAATTAAGGAAGTACCTCTTAGTATTATTTGATGACTTGTTGATCTATAACAGGACTTGGGAGGAGCATATTCAACATGTAGAACAGATCATGGCCTTTATGGAAGGGAAATATTTGTATGCAAAGGAATCCAAATGTGAATTTGGAATGATAGAGGTCCTCTATTTGGGACACATCATTGGGGTAAAGGGGGTACAAGTACACCAAGAGAAGATCCAATCTATACTTGACTGGCCCACACCTAAGACCCTCGCAAAATTGAAGGGGTTTCTTGAATCTTGGCATTTGTTGCTACTACAGGAGGTTCGTCAAGGGGTTCTCACAACTTTGTGCACCCTTAACTGATTTGACCAAGAAAGGAGCATTCAAATGGATTTCAGAGGCACAGTTGAATTTTGACAAATTGAAAAAGGTAATGATTACGTGCCCAGTCCTAGCTCTACCATATTTTGCCCAACCCTTCACAGTGGAGTGAGATACCTCTGGGGAGGGAATTGGAGCAGTTCTTATGCACAAAAGTCACCCTCTTGTCTATGAGAGCCAAAACCTGAGGGGCCCTGAGCTTATTTATACCATCTATGACAAAGAGATGTTGGCCATCATGCATGCATTGGCTAAGTTCAAGCAATACTTGGTAGGAGTGAAATTTGTGGTGAGGACAGATCACAACAGTCTTGAGTAATTTTTGGAGCAAAATGACTTAAATGAGAGTCAAAAAAAGTGGGTTAGAAAGATACAGGCTTATGATTTTGACATTGATTTCATCAAGGGGAAGAATAATGTAGTGGCAGATGCATTATCCAAGAGGCCATCGGTTTATTCTATGACCAATATCTCAATTGACTGGAAGGCCCTCCTCTTAGTAGAATACTCAAAGAACCAATTTTCATGTCAATTAATGGATGGACATGTATAGGATGACAACTTTAGAATCATGGATGACATAATCTACTACAAAGTCCAAATTTTTTTGGTCCCTTAGTCAGCCTTTAAGGCTAAGGTACTTTAAGAGTGCCATGATTCGCCTATGGTAGGACATCAAGGATTTGTCAAAACATACCTATAGGTAAGGGAAAGGTTTTATTGGAAAGGGTTGAAGGAATATGTGATGCGCCACATTAAGGAATGCACTACTTGTAAGGAAAACAAGGATGAGCACACACATCCAACATGATTATTACAACATCTACCCATCTCGAAGCACAAATGGGAGAGAATCTCTATGGACTTCATCACATGATTTCCCAAAGCACATGGTAAAGATTTTATTTTTTTAGTGGTGGACATATTAACTAATTTTTCACACTTCTTCTCCATTGCCATAGAGTTCAATGCAACACAGGTTGCATATTTGTTCTTCAAGGAGGTTTTTAGACTACATAGTTTACCCAAGACCACTGTGAGTGATAGGGACAACTGATTCATGAGCACTTTTTGGCAGGAATTATTCAAGTTGGTTGGTACGGCCTTGACCCCTAGCACCAGTTACCATCCTCAGACTGATGGTCAAACATAAATAGTCAATAAGTGGGTGGAAGGCTACCTCCAAAATTGTGTATCAGGGAAGCAAAAAGCATGGGTTAGGTGGCAACATTTGGGAGAATACTACTACAACACAACTCATCATATGTCTGTTGGTATGACTCCATTCAGAGCCTTGTACAATTATGAACCACTCTACTTTGTAGAGATTGTCTTTGGTGATAGCAGGGCTCCTATGGTTCATGATTGGATTCAGCAGAGTTAGGACATACTCAGAGAGATGAAGGATCATATGCAAAGGGCACATAATCAACAAAAGGTTTAGGCAGACAGGAACAGAGTAAAACATGCATTTGAGGTTGGTGACTTAGTTTACTTGAGGCTCCAACCATACAAACAAGCATCCATCAAAAGGAGTGGAGCAGAAAAGATCCAACCCCGATTATTTGGACCCTACAAGATCATCAGAAAGGTAGGGGTTGTGGCTTATGAGCTTGATCTTCCACAGGGAAACAAAATACACAACGTTTTCCATGTGTCATGCTTGAAGAGAGACATAGGCCAACACATCACTCCAAGTGAGGTACTACCACCCTTAGATGAAGAAGGGAAATTGATACTGATACTAGAGGAGATACTGGAGGTTCGAGAGAAGAATATAAGGAGGAGAAGCATCAAGGAATACTGAGTCAAATGGAAGGATTTACCTATTGAGGATGCTACTTGGGAGAATGAATAGGTATTACAGGAGACAGGTCCATAATTTCTTGTGGGAAAGAAATTTCTAGCAGGGGAGACTGTATTGTACCCCACCTCTTGATGAAGAGGATTGAAGAGACTCATTAGTCTAGTCATCCCCACTAGACTATAGTCTCGTGCACTATGGGTAAAAGTCATCTAAACTCAACATTATAATATTAAGTTGACTTTGAAAAGGAAAAGTAAATCAATGAAAGAATAGAACACATGAGGGTGAGTTAGGAATTAACCATAGGGGTTAACTAACTCAAAAGATAAACATATTGGAAGTATAAACGAAAGGCAAGGGCACACCTCTCAGTTACCTTGGATTATTATTGCATTTTTCTTTTGGGCTCTAGAGCACAACAATTTTGAGGGTTTTGAGAATACAAACCCTAGAGGACAAATCTGTGGTGAAAGGTCCCACCTCTCTTGTTCCAAGCTTCATCTCAAGGATGAAATACTCCACCCACACCATTCTACAACAACTACAAGTACCATCTTTCATCCAGGGAAGCAACAGGGCATAACTTGGATGGTGTCCAGCATAGGGGGTGCACCATTCATTGAAGGAAGTTCGATCCAAGAGTTTGAGAAGGATTTTGGATATTTGGGCACTTGGGTTTTCTCTATAGGACCTTGATCATAATTTATAGTACCTTTTGAGAGAGTTATGCTTGCCATTTGATTTCTTGGAGCATTGGCAATATTTGGAGAGAAGGAGGATTATTGGAAAGTAGATCTACTTAGTTTGGAGGGGTAAAACTTCATATATTAGCCTAATACTTCACCAAGGGGGTCACCTTGCCCCGATCTATCATTACGGAGAGTTTCAGAGTGTTTGGAGGTATCTTTCATCAGGGACGAATTATTGGGTCTTGGCAGACTTCAAGAGGGTGCAGTTTAGTTTGAGGTTTCAACATTTGGAGGAGGAGATCTCAGTATTTCAACTTGAGACTTTAGGAGGGGGTTCTCCTTGCCCCGATCTACCATTCCACAGAGTTTTGTGCCATTTGTGGGCCTAAATATTGTACCTTCACAACTATCTAGAAGGGCACATCTTTAGCCAGGGCAGTTTTGGATTCAACCCTGTTGTATCTTGTATTGGTCTTCAACTTGTATTCAACCTTTGGAGGCTTATATATTGTTACCTTGATCATTTTGTAGCAGCTCATATACCAACTAGAGGATCTATCTGATGTTATTCCAGATCCGCAATCATATTGTATCAGGTTCTCTCATATTATGTGTTGGCCCTTGACCAAGTTTTGGGAGATGCTTGGTCACTTTTGACCTATTTTGGGACTTCGATAGCCTATCGAAGACAAAGCACAAGACGAAGAAGAGATCGTAGGATCTCGGCCCCTTTTTGGGTCCTTTTTGGGATTTGGGAATATGTAATGGGTATGGGATGTCAGCCCATGGGTTTACCCATGTTTAGGCCTATTTTGTAAAGTATAAATATGTAGCTAGGTGACATAAGTAGAGAGCGGCTGATAAGCTAAGTGCTAAGTTCAAGTGTGGTTTGTTAGTGCTTCGTGCATACTGGGAGAGATTTGCAAAGCTAGGTGCAAGTGGTTGTAACAAGACTGTGAAGGGCTTTGTGATGTAATGCAAGGAAGAAGGATCTAGTGAGTTGCACAGATCTTTTGTCCTATGTGGAGTAGGGTTTTGAGGCTCTGTGCATGTAACCTATTGAAGAATCTAATAAAGAAGAAGAGTTGGTAGACGTATTTCCAAGGTGGGGGTGAACCACATAAATACTGTGTTATTCTGCTATGTGCGATGTTCTGATGTATTTATTTGTTATTTTCTAAGTGCTCGATAAATATAGATAGATAGATCTATTTATGATTTGTGGTTATGATGAATCTGGATGCTAGATCTGACATACATGGATGTGCTTAGTGCTTGAATCTACTAGATCTGATCCATTTAATTATTCTAAGTGCTTAAATACGTTAGATCCAGGTGAATGATGCGATGCTCTGCTCTATATGCGGAGTAGATATTGGTTGAATAATGATGAACTGATGGTGCTAAGTGATCTATTAAGTATTGCAATATAGATCTATGTCCCAGCTAAGGTTGCAGACACCTGAGTCCTGCAACCACCCCTGCCTCTACCTCGGGTGAGAATTCATCTGCTTCGCAGGTGTTGCCAAAAGGGCCGGTAGTTAGGGTTTTGTTGGTGCGTTGTTGTAGCGTTGAACCCTGGGTCTGCCCCTGTGCCAACAAATGGTTCTGTTGCCGAGACCTAAAAATGTGATTGTTGGGAACTGAGGAAGAAGAATCTTTGTGCAAAGATACGACATGAAATTGTGAAAGAACTGTGCGTAGATCTATTTCTCTAGTGCACAGTACTCTACTTAGTTTGACAAGCTCTGTGCTAAGAAAAAGAAATTCGATCTGAAGAAAAGAGGTAAGATCTGAAAGCTCTGTGCTCTGATAAAGGTAAGAATAGTGAAAAGTTATTGATCTGAAGGCTTTGTGCTTTGTAGAAGTAATATTAGTGGAAATTTTTGTTTCAAAAGTATGGATCTAGGTATGTTTGAGAGAGTCTATCCTAGCTTGAAAACTACTGTATTAATAGATGAAAGAATATTTGATATGAATTGATCTGATAAGAATAGTGAAAAATATGTCATACCTATGCATAGAAAGAATGTTTGGACTAATAAGTGTATGCATGATCCTAGAAAGAAATGTTTGCAAGTTAGCTACCATGATCCTAATGCATAGTACAGGAAAGGCTAGGGACCATTTAAATGAAAGAGAGGATTAACCCTCTATTACAGTTGTAGAAAACCTGGACATCTTGCTAAGGAATGGACTTGGAGAAGACCTAGTTGTATTTGTTGTAAAGCTATGGACCATGAAGTATTGGATTTCCATAGAATGATTGCTAAGGTTGAAAGAATGAATATGAACCAAGAAAACCGTAAGTCAGATCCAAAAACTAAGATTATGACAGAATCCCATGAAAAATCAGAGAAAGTATTGCTACAGATAAGAGAAACCTTGAATGATCACCGACATGTCAGCTTATCAAAGATCTTCAAAGAAAGAGAATGCCTTAAATCAAGAATAGGTGACTTCGACATTGACTATGTTCTAGATGAGGAAACACATGTGAATATCATGACAGAGAAAACTTGGGAAGCTATAGGGAGGCCTGCTAAGATTCCTTCATTAGGAGGAATATGACTATTCAAAGGAAAGCTAATAAACCTATGTGGAAAGCTCACCCGGATACCTATGAATGCCAATGGAACTTCGACAGAGGAAGATTTTGAGATTTTTAAATTCAATGAGAACAATTCCCCATTCACCATGCTACTAGGAAAACCTTGGATTGAAAGATATCAGGCCAGAAGGCAAGAAGAAAAAGAAGTTTTAGAACAACAGAAACAAGAGTTAAAAGAATTTATGACTAGAAGGATCGCACACTTGATTGAAGAACAGAAGAACAGATCAAAGATATTTAACACCAGAAACCTAGATGTCGAAGTTACAAGAACACTAGAAGAACCGCTGAAGATTAAAGTACATATTCTAGATAAAGAAGAAGGATTACCCTTGAATCTTAGAAAAGAATCTCAACAGTGCGAAGTAATTATGCCAAAAGAAGATAAGAATCAGAACAGAAAAAGGCATACCGAGACGAAGCTCACTGGGAAGAAGGCTAGAAAGCTAAGTAAAAAGAGAGCTAAGATCGACAAGTTGTAGAAGATTCTAGAGGGAACCTCGCAGAAGGAAAATTTGCAAAATTTGAGCTTCGTCGGGATATCAGAACAGCGACGCATGGTACTTCGCCATGGCAAAGCAATATAGTCATTGGGGACATTATAACCATTATACCAACGCTCTGAATGGGCATAAATACATTTATGGAAAAACAAATCACCATCTGACCATTGGGATCGTGCCATAACGAACATAACATAGTTAATGAAGGCTTCATACCCGTTTCAAGTGACTTGTTGTCGAGTTACCTATTTATCCCATCGCGCCACGCACCGAGAACACTTTTGCCAACTGAGAATTTGAGCCCGCAGACTAAGTTGATTTTATAGTGATCATCACGCTCTTTCTCTCTATCTCATTACTGTGTCTAAGTTACCCCCCGAACCCGATATTGTTAACCCCGAGCGTGTATGTCGGACAAGTTGAGCGTTGTAGAGAAAGTTGTTGAAGAAGTTCTGATCGACCTCATGAATGAAAGATTCATGTCGATGTCTATAGGTGTATAAGAATCATCCACAAGAGGACTGCCAACATCTTTGTCCACTGCTCATGGAGCCGTACCATCCCAGCCATCAGGTGAAAATCGAACCAAGCATAGGGATGATCTAGCGAATGCTAAATTGATCTCGACCATCTTACCCGCTTATCTACCACCTTTGAGTGGCGCAATAAATTGAGACAACATGCCCAGATATTTTGAATACACCTTGGTCACTGCATACCTCCCGAAGAGGATACACGCAGTTCGAGCATATCAAGATAAGATTACAACGTTGAAGTTTAGCGACTTCAACCTAGGAGACTGAAAATTTTATAACATGTTCGCCCCACATAAGTACCTCACCAGAACTAGGGGGAAGAATTCAAAGATAATCCCCCACCCATGGACTATGAACCTCGCGCAGTCCACCCTGCTCAATGTCATGAATATTTCCCACTTTGGATGACACCAAGAGGTAAATGCATGTGTCAAGTTGTTGCTGTCTTGTTACCATGGTGGTTATTTTTGGCTAAACCCCCGTATAACAGTTGACTTGACACTGATCAATCAGATCACAGGGTTGAGTATGCAAGGACCCGATCCACAAGATTTTTACCCTAGAAAATCCATGGATCACGCTCTAGCATAGAGGATCAAGGACACTTATGGTGATGTCGAGAAGGGAATGCGAGGCTACAAGATAGATTCTATCCAGAGTGGCACAGTGCGCCTCACCTGTCAATTGATTGTAGGGAAGTTAGTCATGAAGAACTGACCTACCCAAGTCACCGATTTTATAGTTGACCTTGCAGGCAAGTGTGTGGAAGGCCTTCAGATGAATTGGGAAAAGTACCTGGTGAACCAGTTGGAAATCGACAGCAAGGAAGCACAGGATCAAGGATATGAATTTCATTTCAGCTAGCTCTTGATCCTTATAGCTTTTATTGCATGGGAGCTGTTGGAAGGTGCGACCTTCTTGGATATCGAGCCTTTTGAACCACTAGCCGTGAATTTCAGTACATTATGGTATTCAAGAGATATGAATAAACAGTGGAAGTCAAATGTTGTTTTTCATACCTACTACAATCAGCTGAAGGTAGCCATATAGTCCGAGCCTCGCATGACTCTGAACACTCTACACCAGTTCAGGCCTCTGATGAAATTCAACGCAGATTGGCATTTTAATTACATCACAACACGCGCTGACGAACACAAGAAATAACTTCATTCCTACTACAAGCTAGCGGAGGAGGACTTGCAGGAGATCACTAAGGACTAGTCAACAAACCTCCTTATTTCAGCAGACCCTGCAGAGATATCTGACATCGATAGCCCAAAAACTCCACAGGCTACACCTGGACCTAGCAGGACAAAGAAGATTGAAGATTTCCAAAGATTAGCTAGTGCCTCCAAGAAGACTTCTTCCATCTCACCAGAGCAAGGAGGTGATGGCAGAGATTTAGGCGACAAATAATTCAAACAGAAGCAAGGAGACGAGGTTGATCCCCTGAAAAAGAGGAAAGGTTTTCCTCTGAAACCTTCCTCCTAGAAGAAATCGAAGGCCACCATGACCAAGATGTAGACTGTCCTCACCTTCGATGACTTCGACTTCCTCATAGCAACCCTGCAAGATGATTCGTTGGAAATAGTAGAGAAACAATAAGGAAAGCAAGAGGAGATGTATGATCAAATTGACACTGAACTCCGAGTGGTACAACAGGCCCTATAGTCCATCTGCACAGTCTCCAATGCACCAGGAGAACTGGAATTAGGAGATGAACCAGCTCAACTCCACTTCTTATCTGATACAGCCGAAGCTCACCTTCAATGAGCACGGGAAGAAACAGAGCAAGCCACTCAGGATTTGACACAAGTACAATGGGTACTAGTAGAGCAATGCAGTGCTGTAGAACGGGAAAAGCTTTCTCTCCAAGTGAAGTTTGACGAAGAAAAAGCACAGCTACAACAAGAAAAGGAACAGTTTCTCATGAAGCAACTCGAAGTAAAGGAAGTGGTCAACAGAGCACTTCGCTCTGTCAAAGTCGTAGAAGTAAAGGCAACAGATCGAGTTACACAACAAGTTGTGCAACTTGAAGAAGTGATCCAACAACTACAACAATGCATCATAGACTTCGAACGACGCACAATACCTGAGACCCCACAAGATGTAAGAGACCAAAGAGAAGCAACCACCCGGAGCGCGGTTGAAAGGCTAAAGGCTCTTACCAAGCCAAAAAGATATAGGCGCAGCTGAATCCCCTGTCAGCTGTGGAAAGAATGAAGAGATCCCAAGAGAAACATACCACCTAGCAACAGATCCACACTATCCAAGCCAGAGTTATGGAGGTAACTTAGAAACTCCAACCTATACAAGAAAAGGCTTACCAATTATTTACAGAGGTAGAAGGCCAAGGAGTAGACCTAGAGAAGGTTGTTACTATAGCTGAACAATGTCTGGAGGGACCTATCAATGATGCAGTCATCCAAGCATCCATTGAACATGAGGCTGTAGCACAACAACAATTCGAAGTAGCTCGACCCAAGATCAAGGTTTTGAAGCAAAACTAGTCAGACTAGAGTGACTCAGGACGAGTCACAGGTGAGTATTGGGGGCCTGTTGGCCCTTGACCAATTTTTGGGATATCCTTGGTCAAGTTTGACCTATTTTGGGACTTTGACAGCCTGTCGAAGACGGAGCGCAAGACGAAGCAGAGATCGCGGGATCTCGACCCCTTTTTGGGTCATTTTTGGGATTTGGGAATATGCAATGGGTATGGTATGTCGGCCCATGGGTTTACCCATGTTTAGGCCTATTTTGTAAATTATAAATAAGTAGCTAGGTGACATAAGTAGAGAGTGGTCAATAAGCTAAGTGCTAAGTGCAAGTGTAGTTTGTAAGTGCTTTGTGCATACTGGGAGAGACTTGCAGAGCTAGATGCAAGTGGTTGTAACAAGACTATGAAGGGTTTTGTGCTGTAATGCAAGGAAGAAGGATCTAGCGAGCTGCACAGATCTTCTATCCTATGCGGAGTAGGGTTTTGAGGCTCTATGCATGTAACCTATTGAAGAAGCTAATAAAGAAGAAAAGTTGGTGGATGTAGCCCAAGGGTGGGGGTGAACCACGTAAATACTGTGTTACTTTACTATGTGTGATGTTTTGATGTATTTATGTGTTATTTTCTAAGTGATTGATACATATAGATCTGTTTATGCTTTGTGCTTATGATGAATCTGGATGCTAGATCTGACATAGGTGAATGTGCGTAGTACTTGAATTTTCTAGATCTGATCCATTTAGTTATGCTAAGTGCTTAAATACGTTAGATCTGGGTGAATGTTGCAATGCTCTGTTCTATATGCGAAGTAGATATTGGCTAAATAATGATGAACTAGCGGTGCTAAGTGATTTATTAAGTATTGTAATCACATATCTGTGTCCCAGCTAAGGTTGCAAACACCTAATTCCTGCAACCACCCTTGCCTCTACCTCGGGTGAGACTTCATCTGCTTCGCAGCTGTTTCCGAAAGAGCCAATAGTTAGGGGTTTGTTGGTGTGTTGTTATAGCGTTGAACAGTGGGTCTGTCCCTATGCCAACATTATCTAAATAAAGGTCAGATCTATGTTGTTTGGTTCTATATTTGGTGTTTCTTGTTATATCTTGTATTTCCATATGTTGCATCTTCATATCTATGTTCACATGCTTGATAAATAAATCTGCAAACCCTAAAACGCAACTTCAAGAGAAAACCTGCAAACAAACATACACACAACAGTCAACAGTGAGAAGTTAGTGTTCCCAGCGAAAAAGTTGGTTTGGGAAGATTACATTGCGAGTGTGTGTTCTTAATCATGTCATTTCCACTTTTTCGGCCACCAAGTTCTTTATCCCTGCCTATGATTATTAGATATGAGGTTAAGATCGATATATATTAATAATAAACTAATGGTATGCTACTTTTTATGTGAAATTGAGCTCCCTATGTATCTTAAAAGTCTCTTTATAACATTTTTCATTTGTTCCTAATCAATTGGACGAGTCAAAATAATCATATCTGTAGTTCAAAAGAGAGATTAATCTCATAGGAATGTTTATTGTTTCCCCTAAAAATGTTTTGTTGCACAATAATTATTAGATTGTGCAATATGGGATATATACATGCTTTTATGGCCAAATGCAAGTTGAATCCAACATAGACTTTGCCAAAGACACCTAATAACCTAGAAAAATAGATGATTAAGAAGATCTAGAGTTCTAGAAGGTAGTAGGGATGCATCTAAATCTAAATTTGAATATGTAATTGTTAGTAAAAGTGAATTTGGTTATGTAAAATTATTAGTGAAATTTTAATTTTTTATTATTTAAAATGTATTTTTAATGTATAAATAAATTCAACATCTTCAAAAATACTTATTAGAGTAGATTTTTTCAATCTACACAACTAATACCTATAATTTCAATTCAAACAATTCTTTTAAAAATATAAAATAAATAAATGGTTCAAACTTCTACTTTTTATATTTTTTTATAAATGATATAAAAATCAATAATATCTCTATTAAAAAAAATTAAATAACTTGGTTGTTTATATCATTTAATTTAATTTATAAAATTAAAATTAATTTATAAAATCCCCTAATTCTTTAAAGCTAACACAAAATTTAAAAGTTGCCCACAGGTTTGAATCCACTGATGAATTAAGGGATTTCAACGATTTAATATTTACCAAATGTTTTTTCCTTATACAACGTGGCTTATTTTGGGGAGATAAGAAAAATAACAAATTACAATGTTAACAAATTTAGTCATCAAACATACTTGAGTAGCTATCAAGAAGAGTTTAAATATTTAAATTAAACAAACTAAAAAAATCTAAATATTATATTTTTTTTAAATCTAAAAATAATTTAATAATAAAATCCAAAAACATTATAAAGTCACAACTTTTATATTAACATATTTAAGGGAAAAAAAAATTAAAAAAACATAACTATATGCAAATCAATATTAACATATTTAAAAAAAAAACCATGCATAACTTTCTCTATATATATTTTGAACTTTACTTTACTTGATAAACCTCTATAAAATAACTCTATATTTCACATATCAACAAGCAACAAAAAAATAAACAAAACTAAATATTCTACTTCTGTCATTTTCTTTTTATATAATCAGTTTTAGACGATAATTGATCGGTTTTAGATGATAATTGAGAGAAAAATCCAAAAATAGTAATATTTTTTTACATAAAATAAATAAACCGCCGTCGTTCTGATCTTTGGAAATCCATGCATACATGGAAGTCAATAGTAGTGGGAAACAAAGCATATAAATATATTTCAATAAGATAGGGGATAACTCTGCAACTTCAATGAGAAATATTATGCATAACATTGTGATAGCATGGTATGCATACCATTGCAATACCATGGTATGAATATCAATGGTATTTCATACTTCAATGAGAAATATTATGCATACCATTGTGATAGCATGGTATGTATATCATTGCAATACCATGGTATGAATATCAATGGTATTTCATAGTTGATAATACCATTGCAATATCATGGTGTGCATATTATTGCAATACCATGGTATGGATATCAATGGTATGCAATAGCATGCATATCAGTGGTATGTAATGGTATGCATACCATTGTAATATTATGCATATCATTGCAATATTATGGTATGCATATCATTGGTATGCATACCATTAAAATATCATGGTATGCATATCAATGGTATGTAATGGTATACATATCAATGGTATGCATACTTGAGAATTCTTAAGACAACTACCTCTAAAACCGTAAGACAACTAAAACCCTAAAAATAACCTATAAATAGAGCCCCTCTCGTGAATGATACACAATTCATTTCATATACAAGTGATGTCTTATTTGAGAATCAAGATAGTGTGAGAGAGACAACTTGAAATAGTTGCAATCGTCAACAAGTCAAGTAATGAAACTGTCATAGATATCAAATTTGGAAATTCATTAGTATATTTTTCAAGTTTTACATTTTGAATATCGCATCATTGATCATCTATAAGATGTACTTTACTAGCATGTAACTACATAAAAGTAGTTGATATACATCAATCTATTTATATAATTTACACATTCACATGTGCTAATTTTCTATTAGGTTGGAGGAAGGAAAACATGTAAGGCATTACTTTCTAGATAGAATCTTGGTAGCATTATTTTCTAGATAGATTTTTGGTAGCATAGAATTACTAAATAAATGTTATTAATAATTGATGGTTTGAATTTTTTTTACATATATCCACTACACAATCTGAACAAACATTTGCATTAATGAGTCTTTCACTAGTCTTTTTAGCATTTATGAAGGGTTACACATAAATCAAATGATTTTATATATGTCATGCATATATAGAGGCGAATATTGTGTGTGCCCTATAAAATAACATTAAGTTCAAATTTGTGTGCCCATAAGCTATTCCTTAATGCGTAATGAAAGTATTTATAATATTTAAATAGAAACAAATCAAGGGATTAATACACATAAAATTCATACACTTTGGAATTCAAACACTTTGAAATTCATATGTTCATAAACAAAAAATGTAGAAACAATGAGATTCATAAAAAGCGTGTCGTGAAATGTACACACATACACACACACACACATATATACTCAACATCATCTAAATTGTACATTTTTTATAGAATGGAAACTCGTGCCTAGTATACAAGTGCCCTAACATAAAAAAACATTTATATCGTAGCCTAGATATGATATGGAAATAGTTGGTCAATTATTGACCATTGCCACCCTCGCCACCCTCAAGAGCATCCAGTAAATCCATATTTCTTCTCTTGCTTGAGGATGCACCTCTAGAGGTTCTACGCCTGGGCGTCCTTCGACGCTCTGGAGACTACACAAACAATAAACAATGTTATAATTTTTTTTCATCAATGAATTAATAGACATACAAATTGATACTTTGTAATTTAACCTAAGACAACTCACAACATATAAAACTATCAATCGTGAGGGTGTTACCCTCCTCCATGACTCCAATCTCTCTGCAATGCCACCCTGCATTAGTTACAAGGATCAAGTCAAGAAAATTAAACAAATATGCATAATGTTTTTTTATAAACATTAAAAATTATCATCAATGCATTATCTCACCATGAGTATCTCAAGCATCGATGGAGATTCATCGGAATATGGAGCACTAGGTTGTACAACCTGCTCTGAGAAAACCTCTACGGTGGAAGTCTCTGTTGATGGGGTCGAAAGTGGTGGTGGGGGTGGGTGGTAGACAGGTGGGATATGATGGACCCTTACAGGATGTACAAGTGAGTCCAACACCCTAGTCTTGGAGAAAGGCAACCCAGAAGCAATGTCCAGGTGCCTGAGGGGTGCAATACTACTATACCTAGCAAATATATCGTCGGCCTACATACATATGAATAAAATTGAACTATTAGTACCAAATACTAAAATTCAAAAACATTAACACAAAAGTTTTGATAATTATACAATAATTAACTTTACACATGATACTTGTTACACTGGTGACTTGTCCATCCAATATGGACAATCCCTGGCATCGCCTGGTGCCAAATTCTGTAGAAACAAGAGAACATATAAAAATTTGAGGATGTCATAAAATAAAGAAATGACTATGTTGAATCTATCAAATGTGATACATACCTATGTGTACGGTGCACCCAACGAACATCTTTCCTCTACTGTTGCATCAGTGGTGGGGATAGGCACTGATGCATCCATCGGCATAGAGGGTCTATTGCTGGGATGCAACAATTGCAAAAAAACATACAATCAAATATCTATATAAATACAAAAAATACAAAATAAATATATAACGATGAAGAACAAAAAGAAGGTTTAGATACTAACTTCCATGAGGCTATGTTTTCTAGTGGGATCTATAGGCCCATAGCATGTCTACATGCAGTTGGAGAATATGTGAGGTTCACATGGACGGCTTCTATGTCCATGTGCCCTCTCCTCACTATACTCTCCTATGCATGCTAATGATCCAATCCCCCTATCAATGTCACTGACATGCACCTCCGGTCGAGATAGTGCAACAAAGTTGTTGTGTTGCACTATGCTATGAGTCAATGAGGAGATGGCTAGTTGTAACTGTTGCAAGTTCTCTGCAACAAGAGGATGTTAGGTAGGAGGGTCAGACCTTCGCCTAGGGGGATTGGGACCTAACTTGGGTTCGCACCTGGCCTTCTCTCGGTCATGTATGGACCCTCGACCCACCCCTTGGAAGTCACTAATGTCAAAGTAGTTGACATGTTTACCCATAATAAACTCAACCCATAATTTCCTCAGAAAATATAAGGGCATCTCTATGTTATTGCAAGGAGGTTTGTCAAAAACCATGTACCACCTATCCATCTAGTTTTGACTAATCTGGGGATGCACCAGTCAATGGATATGTGTTTCATGGTAAATGGTAGTTCTTGTCCATTTCTAGGATTCCCAAAAAATAGACAATATTTTTTTGTTTTGAAATGCCCAGTTCTTTGATTTGGTTTTTGTCCAAACCAATGCTATAATACTCATACATACTTGCCCTATAGTCAACAATAGATGTCAATTTACCTTGGGTACTTGCAATGGACTGGAAAACGATGTCCAAATAAGTGGCCAAGGAGACTCTGTTAGGTTCTCTAGTGACGTCTAGTTTCCCTTAACTGTTCCTCAAGATTTCTTAATATCACCAACCCCTCATCAATTTCACTGTTTACATTCTATGGTGGTGGTGGTGGGTTGGGGTTTTGATTTTCTTGGTTTTCGTGTGAGGGGTTTAAATTTTCTTGGGGTTCCATTATATTGTATATGATGCAATTTAACATCCATTGCATGTAAATTAATTTATTTTTTAATTTTAAATACTAAATTACATTTTTCTTCAATTTAGATTATTGGAAGCAAAATACTAAATTAGATTGATTAAATTGGATTAAAGTTAAGATAAATGTAACATACATAGACACATAGTGGAGGTGGAGGTGGAAATATCCTCTCTTTCTTCCTCCTCTCTTCACACTATTTTCCCAATGAAAAACATGAGCACGATTTTGTGCACAATATGCACAAAATCACTCTCGGGTGGTTTTTAAAAAAACAACAACAAGAATGCGCATGCGCTCCTATTGCTTAACCTATTTGGAAATCCACATGGATCTTTGACCACATCCGAATCCAGAACTGTAGGAATGTGTGTGGGTTGAGTGCATCTATTATATTTAAAAAACAAAACACTAGTACGATGTCAGTGTTTTTTGGCACACATGTGCACTAGTGTGTTTACTACTACATAGCGCACTGTTGTACTTTTTTTGAAAAAATACATTGGTGAGAAATTTTTGTTTAAGCATAACATGGTGCGGTATAATAATAGATGCCCCGGTGCAACCAGTTTTACATAGTGCACCACATAAATTTGAAAATTAACCCTAACACGGTGCTCCATATTGGAGCACTGGTGCACACCAGTGCGCATGATACAATGGAGTGCACCATAATATATTTTTTGACACTATCATACATTGGTGAATAAATGTTATTTATTTAACCATATAACGGTGTGCTCTACTAATAGTTCACCAGTTATTCCAGTGTTAAGTTGCGCACCAGAGCTTTTTTAGAGAACGCTATTACAGTAAGTCCTTATTTCTTGGTGCGTCATTATTTCTGTAGCGCACCAGATAATATTTTTTTATTTGAAATAACCCTAATATGATGCGCTAGTTTTGAGGGCACCGATGCTCCTATTGTATAAAATGCACTGGTGCATTATGTACTTATAAAAGAACAGGTGTAAAACATATGTTAAAACCTCCGCTCGCTCACCTCTGCTAGTATCATCCGCTATAAACGAATTTTTGGGCTATTTTTATAGAGGCGTCCGCCAAAACCTTTGTTAGAGGGTCTTTTCCTTGTAGTGACTAAGTTTAAATAGTTAGGAAAACAAAAAGGAAATTAAGGAATACAAATTAATGTAATAAAAAAAATTGATATAAAATGTATTTCAAGTTTATTATCAATATAAAACTTAATTAGATATCTAACCAAAGTAAAGAAAGATAATGAATGGATATCATTATAATATGATAATCCTTTAAGTCTAAACTATGAAACAAGATCACGAGAGATAACATATCAATATGGTCCAACTATGGAAATTTAGTTGGCACAACAATAATTATGAATGAAGTAGTGTTACTTGATCATGGAGATAGGACACATGATCAATGTTCAATGGTAGAAATTTATGGCTTGTTTTATATAAATTTACATTTTTATGTTTATTTGGAATTAGTTATGACCTCAAACTCCAATATTCCACAAAGTTTTACTTTAAGACCATCTCTAAAACATGGTGAAAGGGATAATCTCTAGGGATTGTAATCAACAATTCGTTGCACCAACTCCAAGATTGGACAAACTTTTACTCCAATTCCATCTCTAAAATATGGTGAAAGGGAGACTCTCTAGGGATTGAAGCTAGAAAATTCATTGTACCTAGAATAGTTAGGTGCATTTACAATGCACATAAAGTCTGTAAAGTTAATAAATTTAAAATAATTATAAAATTTTATAATAAAATAAACAAACATAAGGGCATCTTAACAATGGATCTTTTAAGCACCTAGAGAATTATATGTTTATTTCTTTTAATCCCTTGATTCCTTTCTATGATTATTAGATATGAGGTTAAGATGGATATATATTAATAATAAACTAATGGTGTGCTACTTTTGATGTGAAATTGAGCTTCCTATGTATCTCCAAAGTTTCTTTATAACCTTTTTCATTTGTTCATAGTCAATTGGATAAGTCGGAATAATCATATTCTATAGTTCAAANAATGGTAGAAATTTATGGCTTGTTTTATATAAATTTACATTTTTATGTTTATTTGGAATTAGTTATGACCTCAAACTCCAATATTCCACAAAGTTTTACTTTAAGACCATCTCTAAAACATGGTGAAAGGGATAATCTCTAGGGATTGTAATCAACAATTCGTTGCACCAACTCCAAGATTGGACAAACTTTTACTCCAATTCCATCTCTAAAATATGGTGAAAGGGAGACTCTCTAGGGATTGAAGCTAGAAAATTCATTGTACCTAGAATAGTTAGGTGCATTTACAATGCACATAAAGTCTGTAAAGTTAATAAATTTAAAATAATTATAAAATTTTATAATAAAATAAACAAACATAAGGGCATCTTAACAATGGATCTTTTAAGCACCTAGAGAATTATATGTTTATTTCTTTTAATCCCTTGATTCCTTTCTATGATTATTAGATATGAGGTTAAGATGGATATATATTAATAATAAACTAATGGTGTGCTACTTTTGATGTGAAATTGAGCTTCCTATGTATCTCCAAAGTTTCTTTATAACCTTTTTCATTTGTTCATAGTCAATTGGATAAGTCGGAATAATCATATTCTATAGTTCAAAAGAGAGATTAATCTCATAGGAATGTTCAATGTTTCCCCTAACAATGTTTTATTTCACAACAATTATGAGATTGTGCAATATGGGATATATGCATACTTTTATGGCCAAATGCAAGTTGAATCCAACATAGACTTTTCTAAAGACACCTAATAACCTAGAAAAATGGATGATTAAGAAGATGTAGGGTTCTAGAAGGTCATAGGGATGCTTCTGAATTTGAATATTTAATTGTTAGTAAAAGTGAATTTGGTTATGTAAAATTATTAGTGAAATTTTAATTTTTCTTAAAATATATTTTTAATGCATAAATAAATTCAACACCTTCAAAAACTCCTATTATAAAAAAAAAAACACTTTCCAACGGATTGAAATGAAATTAACAAAAATGATTTAAAACTAACACAAAATTTACTAAATTATACATACTATTTCTATTAAAATAGTCTAGGTTGTGACCTGACAAAAAAGGCCAAATAATTTATAGAGAAATAATGAAAGTTGTGTGTCAAGTGTAGTCAAGGAGACATAGAGCCACAACCTCTTTCCAAAGGTACGAATCCACCAATGAATTAGGGGATTTGAATGATTTTATATCTACCAAATGTAAAAATCCCTCTCGCAAACTTGGGTTATATGTTTTCTCCTGATACAAAGTGGGCTGATTTTAGAAGATAACAAAAATAAAAAAATTACAATGTTAACAAATTTAGTCATCAAACACATTTTAGTAGGTGTCAAGAAGAGTTTAAATATTTAAACTAAACAAATTAAAAAAAAAAAAACAATCTAAATATTATATATTTTTTTAAAATCCAAAAATAATAATAATAATAAAATCCAAAAATCATTATAAAGTCACAACTTTCATAATTTAGTTCTTTGGAAAACATGCTAATCAATATTAACATGTTCCAAAAAAAAAATTAAANATTAGTACATAAATAGTAGAGCAGGAGCAGGAGTAGAAATACGAGAGAGTTGAAGATGGTGTCAGAGACTGTAATAACTAATGTTCTATGTCAAGTGGAGGAAAAGATATTGTGGAACGTCATGGCTAAAGACAAACACAACCTCATGTTATCAATCCAAGAGTCACTCCCTGACTCTAAAGGGAAGCAAGCTTGGTAACACAACAAAATGATTTGAATGAAAGAATTTGTAGGGCGAATCAAACCATGAACTATCAAATCTCACTCGGTCAAAATAATAACGAATACATTCCAACAAATAAAGGCATCATTGAACCAACCAGATGATTATAAGTTTTAAAAATGAAGGAAGAACACTACTATACTAACAAACTTGCATATGCTTCGAGCATCTATGAATTGTTAATTATAGCAGGAAATTGTATGTGTGATCTCAGTCCATCAATTCAATGAAAGAACAACCTATGACAATCATTAAATGAACAGTAGACACTATGAATTACAAATTCATTCAGAGATACAATAGAAAAGAAAAAACATGGAGGTCTGGTTAAAACTCAGTGAAGAAGTTGTAAATTCAGATTTATACTCATAAAATCTCAATACATAAAGCTTGTTTGAAGTACCAAAGGTC
>SNQJ01S0033128.1:1872-13665 GCA_010110895.2 Picea sitchensis | reverse complement strand
AGGTTATGGCCAAGTTAGTATACTAAGTCTAACGATTTTATTGGTAAAGTTTATGAAGGTATACATACCTTACTCCTTCAAGATTTGAACCTGTGATCTTTTAAAAGGAAACACATGTTTTTAACCATTAAACCTACTCAGACTGTAGAATATAGTGAAATTTATGATTTTTAAGAATAAAATATTTATAACTTATAAAAATAGAATTTAATAAAATTTAGATGAAAGATAAAAATTAAAGTTAAGCTATAATTCTTTTGAAGGAAAATCTGAACATATTCATGAAGGTTTAAAGAAAAATATGAAATATATATATATATGTAATCTATTTTTAAGGTTATGGCCAAGTTAGTACACTAAGTCTAACAATTTTATTGGTAAAGTTTACGAAGGTATACATACCTTTTTTTCAACGAAAAAGATACTCTTTATATTCATAAGGATATAAGAATGTACAAGGCTGATGTAGCTGATAAACCACCAGAAAACAATAGCTATGCCGATAAAACAAGCAATCCATACAAGTCAAAGATGTTTTCATGTCAATCCGGGACTATTCCCGATCCCATGGACGGACAACATTCAAAGCAAGTTGTTCAATCAAAGATTGATCATTGTGGAAGGTCCTTTATTGCCTTCTTCCCATCTTGTAAAACAAATGTGCCTCGATGGCAAGAATAAAGCTCTTTTAGAAAGTGTATCAGCCTCGTTGTTTTCCTCTCTGTAGATGTGAGAGTAGGTAAGTTTATAAATCAGCTGAGTCGCTTCACGAGTTCTCTCCTTCCAGCTCAGTGTGCCACATGGAAGTCTACACGCCCGCTCAACCAATCAATGATAATTTTGGAGTCGCCAAGTAGAAGAAGTTCATTGATATGTAGACCACTTGCCAGAATAAGTGACGCCCATGCTCCCATAAGTTCTGCCTTCATGCTGGTACCGTTCCCACAATTTAGAGTCCACCTGTAACAAGTACATACCTTACCCCTCAAGATTTGAACCTGTGATTTTTTTAAAAGAAACACATGTTTTTAACCATTAAACCTATTCAAACTGTAAAATATAGTAAAATTTATGATTTTTAAAAATAAAATATTTATAACTTATAAAAATAGAATTTAATAAAATTTAGATGAAAGATAAAAACAATGTAAATAATAATTATGATTATTTACTTGAATAAATTATTTACGTAGTTTACTCACAATTACAATAATAATTATGATTATTTACGTAGTTTACTCACAATTACAAGTCTTTTACTAGTAGTTTACCATGTGGAAGGAATAGAAAGTTTCTTTTTTTTGGTTGAATATCCATGCAACATCTTTAGTTTACTTTCCAGAAATCAGAATGACCGCAGTTCACTTGACTTCTTTTCATGGCTTTCCAAATATAAGAATGACGGCGGTCTATTTTTGGACTTTTCTCTCAATCATCACATAAAACAGATTATATCAAAAAGAAAATGATAGAAGTAGCTTTCTTTTGTTGCTTGGGAATATGTGAAATATAAAGCTATTTATAATGAGTTATGCATGTTTTTTTGGTATGAATATGATTGTGATCTCATGATGATTTTTGGATTTTTAACACTGGGTAAGTAAATATATTTATATTTATAAAGGGAAATATAATAATAATAATAATTTATTTTTAAAGTTACGATTAAGTTATTTGATTGGTAAAGTTTATGAAGGGATACATATTCTACCCCGTGATTTTTTAAGAGGAAACACATGTTCTTAATCATTAAGCCTACTCAGACTATATATTAAAATTGTCGAATTTTATTCTTTTTTTTTATTTCTATATCATGCAATCTGACAAGGAGAATATGTTGAAGGTGGTGGAGAAGTTGGTCGACCAGTCAAAAAATCCCTTACAGCTTGTAAGTGGACCATTAACAATCCTTTAAGTGCTTGATCTTAAGTTTTTTTTTTTTTTAATAAATTGTAATTATAATTTATAAATTTATTTTAATATTTTAAATTAAAAAATAATTAAAAATATTAATAATTGTATTGAAAGTTTAATTTTAAATATTTATAATTTAATATTAGTAAAATATTTTATTTGACACAAATTTTTACTATTTCTTTATAAATTATTTGTCCTTCTATGATTATCATAACCTAGAATTTAATGGCCACCATCATCATAATGGAAAATATATTTATAAATCTGCTTAAGTGTAATTATAATTTATACTTCTATGATTGTCATAACCTAAACTTTAATGACCACAATCATCATAATGGGAAATATATTTATAAAACGACTTAAGTAAAGTGTAATTCTAATTTATAGATAAATTTATAAAAGGTAATTTATAGATAAATTTATAAAAAGTAATTTATAAATCTTAATCTCATATCTAATAATCATAGAGAGGGATAAGGGATTAAAATAAATAGACATGTAATTCTATAGGTGCTTAAAAGATAAGTGTTAAAATGAGCTTATGCTTGTTTATTTTATTATAAAATTTTATAATTATTTCAAATTTATTAACTTTATAGACTTTATTTGCATTATAAATGCACCTAACTATTCTAGGTACAATGAATTTTCCAGCTTCAATCCTTAGATATCCTCCCTTTCACCATATTTTAGAGATGGTATTGGAGTAAAAATTTGTCCAATCTTAGAGTTCGTGCAATGAATTGTTGGCTTCAATTCCTAGAGATTATCCATTTCACCATGTTTTAGAGATTGTCTTAGAGTAAACCTTTGTGGAATCTTGGAGTTTTAGGTCATAACTAATTTCAATAAAGATAAAAATGTAAATTTATTATAAAACAAGTCATAAATTTGTACCATTGAACATTGATCATGTGCCCTGATATCACACAATCTGTACTTGCCCAAAACCCAAGGAAAATAAGGGAGATTGGCGTAACAAACATGATGTCCTATCACTATCACCTTAATAGGAAATCCCCACTTTTTAGAGATAGGAAAGGTCTACCCCAGGGGAGGCATCCCCGATAACCTAAAGGGATGGAAAATCAGGGTTATGGACAAGATATATTCCCCTCTCTCACTGGTTACCAAAGTCACTAAGTCCATGTCTAAAAAATGAGGTAAATGAAGTGCTTGATGTACCTTCCCGGAAAAAGACAATATATCATGCATATATAATAATTCCAAGTAAAAATATGATAATAATACCTGAGTAGACAATAGACAGTGACAATAAGTGCTAGCTAATATGAAATTGCAGCAATCAATAAGATTATAACATCAATTGATAAAATGTAATAGTTGTAACAAATACTCCTAAGAAAAGATTGAAAAGACAATGAAATGATAGTATTAACTATGTAGAATGATAATAACTTGTCACAAGCTATTTCTGAAATGATTAGCTAGCAATTAATGTTGAGTATACAGAAAATTTTGCGACAACTAGAGGGTTGTAGAAAACATTTATAACAATAACATATAAGTTAGTGATATAGGATAAACTAGTGTTATAGATAGTTAGTAAAAGATTAGGAGAAAAGCGTTTGAGTGTTTGATCAATCCTTCAACAAGAAAGAAGCAAGAACCAGTGCCTTTTAGGGCTTATGGAGTCAAAGTGGACAACTTCTTCTAAGGCTGCAAAACAACTTATGACAATGCACAAAAGTCTAAGAGGGAAAATGCATAGGAGAAGTAGTAACTTAAGTCCCCCTACGCATTGACCTCAAGAGACAATATTCTTAGACCATCAAAATATTAACAATTACAGTACCCAAACTCTCAAGTGAAACTTGTTAAGACATGCTTAGACCACCCTAAACAAGTCCTCTATTTTCCCCTACAACCAACTTTGAGGTCAACATTACTGGAAAAAAAAATCTCATAAATTGTGTAAGCCCCACCTAATATAATGTTGCAAATGCCAAGGGATGAGTACATCACAAGTAATCTCACCCTTCTTTGGGTTAACGTCATATGTTGAAACTTGCACTCCCAAGTTACATGTATTTTCTTTCCTTTGTCTATGCAGATCAAGGGAGAATCGTTGCAAATGGGTAGTTTTTGAACCCATTTCATGTTCTCCCCCTCCCCCCCTCCATTGTTCTATTTCCCACCTCTTTTAATACCCTTTCTTCCCCCCTTCTGTATTTTCCCTTTTCCCATTTCTTTTTATCCCCTCTTTTCTTCCCTTTCTTAGTTACTACACTTAGCTATTTTCATGTTTGCGAACCTTTAGACTCACAGACTGTCACACTTGCATTCTCTTCCATTCACTTATGCTTAAGTACGCTCAACACTATGAATTATTTTGTATCTTTGAATTTTGGACCTGCAGACCTGCGTGATACGCTTCCACTCTCTCCATTGTTCACCCAACACTTTTGTTACTTAGACATTCTATACTTTCAGACTTTCGGACTTGTAGACCTTCGTACTTGCATATGTCCCTTTTCATATGAGTCACCAACATGGATGTTGCTCCATTACTTGTCCCTTCACATTGTTTAATGTCACATTTATTGTATCCCTATAGACCCAATTACTAAATTTATTTTTGAGGTGGCCCTTCATTAATAATGGTGTTATCGAGGCTACTAATAGTTATTTTGAGTTAATGATTCTGTAAAATAAATATAACTCAAGTTCATTTAAATGTGAAAAATTATAGCTCGAGAAAAGCTAGCAATCTGTGCTGGGATAACCATGAGAAATCAATCGTTATGTGGAGATACCCTCAACCTCTTTGCTAGAGAAGATCAAAATTATCATTGGTCGTGCTCCTACTAGTATTATTCGAAATAGATGGATAGAGAAAACAAAAAAGTATGGATGTCAGGAATAGTTCTTATCGGGTGTGTTCCAGAAGTCTTTGAGTGCAAGGACGTCATCCACTAGCGTGTCGATAAAATCATTCAAAACAAAAAGATTTATTTCATTGTAGAATAGTTCTCCTATCTCATTAGAACCTTCAATATTTAGAGAAATGTTGAAATTACCAGAGTCAAACTTGGTCTACAAAGGAGAGGAAGTGAGAAACTTCCTAAAAAGAAAGAATAATCAATTGGATCTTCTCTGAGAATATTTGCACGACCTTGCCACAATGCCTGAATACATATCAAGAATTTAGGTGAGTTATTTAAAGGATCCCTATAAGGAAATTGTTTGGTTATCTACTTGAATTGTCGGCCAAGATTCTACAGAAAAGATCCCTCGACTGTCATTGTACATATTACATTTTTTGTGGATGAAAATGTTATCTTCGACATGGTGAAGTTAATATCAAATGAAATCCCTACACAACTCAGTATTTTCAATTTTGATATAAGATTTTACATGTCATCTTATTTGATATTTGCCATTATATATTGTCATACTTTTGAGGGCTTAAACATTTCCTGGAGAATAAAAGTAAAAGTCGACCCTGTAACTATGTGGTGCCAAGCTTTAAGGAAGCAAAGGGCCAGACATCATTTTCATGAGGTGTATTCATATTTCGTATCTAAATTCAAAAAACTATTATTTGGGGAAGACACTTCCCGATTGCCATTGGAAGTTGCATCTTTTCTTAAGGGAAGAGGAGTTCTGGATAAAATGGAAAATTACAATATTATCAAGGTTTTCTGTTCTATTGAGAAACCCATTTTCCTTCCCTATTATATATCTGAAAAATGGTTTATCATTGAAATATCCCAACAATATAAATTTTAGTTTCATATATTGTCTAAGAAAAGGAAAAATTAGTTCATACCCCGTCCATGGAAAGTTGGAGAAATTCTTCTGCTTATTTCTAGAACTCCGACCTAAAATTTGCAGAAGATATCAAGGGGTTTGACCCAAACCACCTTTTTTATAATCACTTTCTTTCATTTGGTCTTGGCCCTACATTTTTAAAATTAGGCATTAGTAAAGAAGAAGAAAATGATAGTCACCATCCTAGTGACCAAGCAGCTGGCAAAAAGTCATAAGACATATAAAATTTCATAAGCACAATAGAGTATTATAAAGAAAGAGGCAGACCCTTGAATGACAAAAGTGCTCAATCACCAACTGTGTCTAGAAGGAGTTTCTTGCGAAAGGAAAATCCACAACCAGGAATGTGAGAAAAATACAGAGCACTAATTTCGGGGATGATGAACATAGGAACCCTCCTAAAGCGAACCTAGAAAATCCCCATAAATTGAAGGTCAAAAGAAAAAGAACCAGTTCACAACAGCAAGGAGATCATACACATGCTCAGGAACATGAATTATTATTGGTAAACATGGACCTAGATGTGGATATGGAAAACATTACTTTTCCATATGTTGAAGTATCAGCTCGAGAAAATGTACATCATGTCTTTGCACTCAAGATCCATGATGAAACATTTGTTGTATAGAATGCATATTTTGATAATAAGTCTAAAAAAATAGTTTTTGAAAGGATCATGAAAAGTAAGAGCGGTAAGATACAAACCACCATTGACACATGGGATATGATACCTTCAAAATTATCATCCATTCATAGAGTTACAGGAGAGCCCTCGATGTTTCAATTTCACACATGGAAGAAGAGAATTCTCAGTTGAAAGAGAGAATCAAAGAATTGGAGGAAACCCTCATGACTCCACCTATTATGGCTTCTCATGTTTCAATGAATAATAATAGAGATTATTGTTAATTTTAAATGAAGAGGTGCGATGGTCCAAACAAAGAGACACAATGCTTCATAGCTCACATCATTTGGAAGAGTATATATACAATAAGGAATGGTGAGAAGAAAGTGTCTATGTAGTTCATATCAGAAGATCCAAACAACAACAGAGTCCAAGAAGAAGAGATGATGATTCTTATGAAGTGAGTGTGGAAGGGAGGATCAAGAAAGGATTAATATTCTTTATTTTAAGGGAGTTGGTGCTTCCTAGGGTTGGTTCCCTAAATACAAGGGAGTTGGTGCTTCGTAGGGTTGGTTCCCTAAATAAACAAGGGATTTGGTGATTCCTAGGGTTGGTGCCCTAAAAGACAAGGAAATTGGTGCTTCCTAGGGTTGGTGCCCTGAAGAAGGGGATTTGTGTCTCCTAGAGTTGGTGCTCTAAAAAGGATTGGTGTCCTTAATTATTCTTCATAAACATCCTTGTAATTTCTATTAATTATATTTATATAATTGATTTTAGAATCAAGTCCATTGTTGATCTATTGTGGTAATTAACAAAATATAAAAGTAATTGTTAATTGTTGAAAAGGGGTAATATTGATTCACCCCCCCTCTCAGTATTCCAACAATTGGTATCAGAGAAGGTGCCTTCAGCACAGTCTAAACAGCTGGAAGGTATATCTTGAAGATTGGTCAACAAGAGGGAATGTATAACAACAAAGAACCATTGTTCAATGGAGGTGGCTATGCTCTATGGAAAATAAGAATGAAAAACTTCTTGTTGGCTCTTGGTTTTGATATCTGACAATCTGTTGTAGATGGCTACACTGCACCAACTATTCCATCCAAAGATGTTGCAAGAAAGAAAATCTGCAATGACAACTCAAGATAAGTTAATGCAATTCTAAGAGGGTTGTTAGGGACCTAACCCCTCACATAGGTAGAATAATATATTTCCATGTAATAAAGGTCAATATTAATAAGGCCTAGAAATAAGGAAGAATAAGTCAAATGTAAGAAGACCTAATAGAAGATTTCACTTCTAGAAGGATCTTCATCTAGATTGTTCTTTTGATAGACATATTTAGTTGAAATAAGAGTAGAGGATATGAGAATGAATTCTTGGTATGGCTGTTGTGATATGGTTATGTTGGTTGATTGATAGATTGAACAACACTCTTATGGTTCAGTACTGATATGATTGCCATAGTATATTGGTTTCTTATACATGATTAAGTAGCATTCATAATGTATGATTGAGGAGCATGAGTAAGTTGTGGGAGAGCATAGATGTGTTGTGATTGGACAATGAAAGACAGAAGTACATCTGACTGAAGGCTGCAAAGGATCTAAGTTTTTCATAGAGAAATAACCCTAATTACTCAGAAGGCATACACAGGCTGTAGTACAGACTGGTCACGTATATACGTAAGTTGTACTACTGGTAGGATTTGTACATACACGTGTTGCACTACTAACAGGTCGTGTACCTGTTGACAGATTGGTATCTGTTGAGGATTGATTCCTATTCTCAGTTGGTGTTGAGTTGTGTAAGTTGAGTCTTGCATTGTAGAGATGGTGCTTTGTGGAGTTGTAACTCTATTTAGTTGGTGTTGATAACCCAAGGATTGTAGTCCATAATAAAAAGAAAATCGTACATACATCTTGTGTTCTTTGTGTTCCTTGTGGTGATGACTTATTGATGATATTTGTTGTTGGTATATGTTGTTGATGTATGTTCACATTTAACTAGTTATAAATGAAAGCAATAAGTGGTGAGTAATTGATGATTGCTAGCTAAGGAGTTTTGTGAAGGGGAAGTTTTAAAAAGATCCCTACACTGATTCACCCCCCCTCTCAGTGTGGTCGGTGTGTCCAACACTGTGTTCTATATGCTAAGATCCATTTCTTCCAACATGAAACAACTCTTTATTGTTTACTGATGCTTACCCAACACTCTATCTCTACAAAAAATTCAATTGAATAACCTCCTTCATGTGTAATCACAATACCTTCTTATGTCCAAAATAACTGACAATTCCTACACATATATGGATATAGGTGATTATCATCAATATTCCATGGTTGTAGCTTTACACATCATTCAAATAGAAATAATGAATGCCAAAACTAGTGATCTCTACTAGTGATCTAGTTATTTCTCCAAATAGCTCTTAGGAATGCATTCAATAGGTTCACCAAAGGGACCAAGCACAAAAAAAAATGATTGCTTCATCCAATGTCATGGAGTTTCAAGGAACTCTCAATTTCATTAACCTCCATGCACCAATCTCTGACACATCTCCAAGAAGAGAAGCTTCTCTTGAAATATTTAAGGAAAAAATTGGATCGACGTTGCCTTTGATGTTAGCTTCAACTCACTAACCACTTCATTAGTGATGATGACCTCCTGTAACACCCCCAGCTTGAACCCATGATGTAAATGTACATAATTTTTATAGGCTAGTGATCCAATATGTTTTGGTCCAGAGTGCCTATGTATTTTGGGTTGGAGTACCTATGTGATATCAAGCTCGAGAGCCTGCATGTTGAAAGTTCAGTTATCCTATCATTTTAAATTTTAATCAAACTCTGATATATTAATGAAATATATCACTACTACATACCAAGTTAGATGAGAGAGTATGAGGGGCTAGGACTCCATGAGAGGGAAAGGGGGCTATGACTTGATTAAAAGGGGCTAGTTCAAGGGGTATTAATCTAAAGAAATATAATAATATATTCCTAAGTCCATATGTTATAACTTTATCCCAAGTTATCAAGCGGGAGAACGAGTTTCCAAGTGGTGGGGAAAGTGGTTAATTGAGTGAAACTTGTCAAAAGTTTGGCATGCATATTTAAAGTGGGAACTTAGTGGAAAATGGGGGTTCTCATTCATTCCATCATTATGACCATGATTTGTGGGGTGTGAGTGGAGGAGTTGTTATAACCCTGTTACCTTGTGAACCCTATGAATCCTAAGTGGATTTGGGTGTAAAATTCTCCTTGGTTTTCCTTGGGGAAGGTTGAAGCCCTTGCGGGAGAATTGTTGGAAATAAGTTTCCTTGAGTGTGAGGCCTAGAGGGTTCCTAGAGACTCCTAAGTGTGGAAAGACTTCCTGGAGCCATATTCCTCTGAGACTTATTAGCTGACTTGTTCTGGAGCTCTAGAAGGTAAGCGAGATAGCCCAAGGTACTGCGGTGTAGAGAAAGGGGTTCACTTTCTTTCGTTGTGCAGGTTGATGGGGAATGAGAGGCTATAGGTTGGAACTGTTGTTGGATTTGGTACCCTAGCCTATTTGTTTTTGTGCTATCTGTCAGACCATAGTTGGATTAGGTAGCCTTTTCCTGGTGGAGTCATAGCGCTAGCTCATGGGTGACCTATTGTTGAGAGTACTAGAAAACCAGAGACTATGGTTCAGAGGAACATCTAAGGTCTACAACTAGTCGATGCTTTTCATAGAAAGATAAGTGTTCTTATATGTGTTTTCATAATGATTATTGTGTGTTTATAAATGCTTAATTGGGTTATTCTATAATTGTTATAATTATGCATGAAATTTCTATTGTTGGTATCATAAGCTTGGACAGGGGTCTAGGTATGTTATCAAAGGGTATCAGATCTTAGAATTAATTAACAAATGGTATCAGAGAAATAAGGGAAAATATTTAAAGAAATTTTGAAATTCAATATTTGACAGAAGTCATATTTTTAGTGGCATATGCCCAGAAGTGAGTTTGGGTTGTATTACACCTCCTATGCTACTATAAGTCCCCAGATAATTCCTGCTCCTTGGGATGGAAATATAGAGAGCTCTTCATCTCCTTTAACTTCTCCTGGCTGTGTGGTTCCTATGATGAAGCTTCCAACACTTTGCTAGTGTTGACAAAAGTTCTTGTTGTTCTTATATGGATTGTGTGACATTCTCTATTTTTCCATGTGCCTATGAGTTTGTTGTTGTATTGGGAAAATAACTCTCTAGCAAATATAACCTTATTTCCAAGGCTTTTGTTTCTATCTTGACCTCAATAGAGGGATATCAAAATTAACTTGTAGCTTTGAGGGTGCTACTATTAAATCATTGCTTATTGAAGGAGTCTTCAATGAGGATGTGGGTGAAATGGTCCACCATCTTGTTCCGTTGTCACTCCAAGGGATTCCTCTATGTGAATAATATTTTATTTATGGCTCATATTGAATTTTTTTAATCCTTGTTGGGAGTAGTTGAGGATCTAGGTTAAATGGTCCATCATCTTGTTCCTTTATCACTCTAGGGATTCCTCCATGTACAAAATATTTTATTAATGGCCGGATTTATTCTTTTGTATTATTCCATAAGATTTTTTTACTTTCTTCATATATACATACATATAAGATAAAGTTGATATTGAAATAAGGAGGACATAGAAATATTTGATTTATGGTGTTAAAGATATTTTTTTTATTATTAATAAAAAAAATTAAATACCATGTGTTAATTCCATGTTAAGCATGGAATGAATTACACATCTCTCCATATTAAACTGAACTGTAGAGAACAACTCTTAGTAAACAATAACACTACATTTTTTATTATAAATATCCTTCATACCCTAATAATCAATATAAATAAGACAATATCATATCAAAATCAATATAAACAAAATAATATCAAATTATGATGAATACAAATATGATATTATAACACAATCACAAAATTGATATTATAATCTTCAATGTTAAATACACATAATAACTATTTTGAAATTGTATAAGGCATATAATTTTCAATAAGTTATATGTTAGTAATGAGGGCCTTTCATCAATATAGAGTTAGTTTCACAATTCTCTTTGAACGTTGATCTAATCTAAGTACCTAATGCTAAATTCCATTATATTTAGTTGATAATATTCCAAATATTCCATTATATTTAGTTGATAATATTGCTTGAATGCTTAATATTTAGTTGATAATATTGCTTGAGTGCTTAATATAATATATCATTGCTTAATTACCAATGACTATTTGATTGAATGCTTAATACAACATATTACTACATATTAACCTCCTCAACATCGTATATCATTTTTTTTTATTTGTTGTAAGGATTTTTTCTCAACATCCTATATCATTTTTTTTTTTTTTGATTTAGGGATTTTTTATTTGCTTTATTTTTTTTAAAGTTTAGATCAAATATTTTAATTTTAATTGCATCA
>SNQJ01S0033127.1:38569-56332 GCA_010110895.2 Picea sitchensis | reverse complement strand
TGACTAATTATGACTAATAAACAAGGAATAACCTTATGAAAAATAAATCCTAGGTGTGTGTGAAGTAACTCCAACATGAAGTAGATAACGAAAGAACATATTTTAATATTTTCTTTTTAATAATTTAAAATCTAAAAAACTAATAAAACATAATCTGAAACAAGAACAGAATAATAGTCACAGCCATTTTAAACTGTCTCATTTCACTAATACACTAATAATGGAAATTGAATGTGAATGACACTAACCTGAGATTAATCTCACACTGTGCCTATATCCCTGTGCAATCCAAACTTCTGGTTATCTTGCCTGTGAGAGAAACCTGAAACAAGCTTATGCTAACATCTCCTAAGTAAACTCAAGAGCGTCTTTGGGGACAAGGATATAAGAACAGAAAAATAAACATATAGATCTAGTGACCATATCATGATGAATGTTTACAGTAAAAGAAATTTTAATGTGAAGCATTCATATGATAGATCGAATCAACACCAAGTATAAATCACTGATATCAAAGTGAAATAACGATCACATATATAATACATATGAAACAACAAATTATAGACAAACTTTAATGCATTGGATAAAATGAAACATTATATGCAATGGAGGCTAAAGATATGTAACATATTAATATCCCATAATATAAAAGGCAAAACATAAATGGAACAATGTCACGCTGGTCTAAAGCCAAAAATGTGAACAACTTGTCTATTTAGTTCTTAGAGTTACATGTCCATAATCTATTTCAAGCAAAGATGTCTTTCACTAACAAAGTGAATAGTATTTAAAGTAACCTGGGATTGAAATACTCATATCTCACAGGATAGAGTTGTATCCCCCAAAATCAAGTACTATTAAAAAAATAGTGGATAAAAAACCACTTCATAACAGAGTTGGTTTATTCAAAAATTAAATAAAAGTTTCGATAAAACACAAAGAAGGAAAAACTACTAATCATTTCGGCATATGATTGAACATATTTTCTCCAATTAATCAGCAACAGGATATCCCATTTAATGAGAATAACAAACTAATTTAATAAATTAGAAAGAAAATTTCTAAATAACTAATTCTTCTTAAAAGAGACTTGGCTACAGAAACGAAGATTCTGTAGCCAGTCTTAATTTTAGTAAATGAAATCAAACTTCAAATCGACTTATTTCGAATTAGATAACATAAATAAAATGAAAGGAAAAATGAAAATGTTTTACCATTAAAAGTTAATTAAAGAGGTGTCAGATAGTTCAGAGTTTACTATTGCCTTGACACTGGTTGCATTCTTAATGACTATGTTTCTAGATCGCTTGATACGCTTAGTCTTCCTCTCAACATGTTCCTTGAGATCAAGGTTTTCTTGCCTCAACAAATCGTTCTAAGCAGTAAGAGTTTTAATTCGGGCCTATAAGAGGGGAATGTCGGTGTAATAACGCTCAACCCAATGGAAACAACCATCACATTGTACAGGGGAGATGATGGATTGATGAAGGGCACAGTCAAACAAAGGTGCATCAGTCTTACCAGATGTTTTCTTCAGATCTTGCCTAATACTGGAGAACCCTTCTTTACCTTTAAGTCATGGTGTAAAATTTGTCACAAAATCATAAGGTTCAGTAGGAACAATAACTTCCTTCCTGGAATCCTGAAATTCTGGATCTTCACGAACTAGAAAATCCTCTATCTCAGGGTCTAAACCCTCATCGATCTTGATCGGATTGATCGAGCTCAGATGAGTATCATTTTGGTTCCTTATGTTCCTGGAGATTAGGTGACCTGCTTTCTTGTTCTTGAAACCCAAATCTATGTAGTGTTGTTTTTTTCCTTTACAAAGATTCTCGACATCAGACTTAATGATAACATTCAGACTAGCATCATTCACAAGCACAAGAGGGTCATTTACCTTTAGTTCATCAGTCTTTTCCTCAGGAAGAATTGCAGGTGGGGAATTACAAGGTGTCCCTTCATCTATAGGTTTTTTGTCAATAAACTCTGGTCAATTAATTGGATTACCAAATTGGTCTTTAACCATTAGCTTGTCTAAGTTAGGGTTTACTGTCAAAAGAGGGTTTGTTGTAGGATCATCCTGGAAGAAACCATTCCTCATTAATAAGACCTCACAATTGTTACCTATGGTTGAAAAATGATGCATCAACAAGATTTTAACCAACCCATGATGGAACAGGCTCGAGTCGACACTCTGTCACTTGTATCGTTTTGACATCTTATAGAGGCTCTTCAATAAGTAAAATGGCATATCTAAATCGAAACCTATGAAATTCATGAGAAAATGGATATGGTAGAGAAAAACCAATCCGTATATACCCTTGCATGTAATGAATTGTTTCAGAATCAACAACAAACTATTCCATCTAGGTCTTAATAGGGCAATAGGAATACCTTTGATGCAACAAGTGGTTTTATGAGATGTCATGAACAGACTCCACAGGACTTCCTCTATTCGGGTGTTCTTGAACCATTTCTCTCCCTTTGAGGGGAGCCCTGTTGCTTTTCTCACAAATTCCTTGGTCAAATCTAACTGGATGACTCCTATCTTAGCTCTGAAACCATCAAAGGTTTGGGCGAATTCTTTTTCCATCTGAAGATCATAACCCTATAATTTCTCAATAAATGCATCCCAACCATGACTCTTTAAGTCGTCGATAGCATCGTCATGGGATTTTAAGGCCTGAAATCCTTTCGGCTCTACGCGAACGATTGGCACCATGACCACTGTAACTAGAATACAACGATGATTACTTGGAATAGTTTTAGGTTTGAATCGCGCGAGCAAGTGAAACAAGTTCGAATGAAGAGTGGGAACACAAAAATAAAATAACCTCTGTGTTATCATAACTCGGATAGTGGGAGTGAAAACCAGAGGGTTCATTGTAATCCTTACCATCTCTTGTGATGAGTGCCAAAACTATAGAGTACCAAAACCCTGTGTAGGTGATGAATAGCTTCATTAATGCTTGGATCCAACTAGGTGAGGTGAGAACGTGAGTACATCAAGTTTGTACCCATTGGCATGGACATTGATGCGACCATCAAACTCATGACAGAATACAAAATAATTAACCAAAGTTTTTCATGTACCAAAGAAATTTGATAATGAACTATCAAACCATTGAAACAATAATAATCGTATTAACACCAAAAATGGATCCAACAACCATTTAATAAGATTTAAATTTCAATTACAAAAAGATATTTCCAAGGCATAAAAAATTATAACACCAAGCTAAGTTTTATGTTTAATTCATGCTTGCAGTCATGAATTAAAATAAAATGAACAAAAAATGTAAACCATAAGAAATTAATAAGGAAATATTTTAATCCAACAATCACTTCGAAATTGTCAAAAATGTTTACAAAATTGAGGTGATGGCAGCTACAGAAAAATCCAATCGACATCCGATCATGTTAAATATAAAAATCATGTGTGGTTGCCAACAGGTTGAAAGGTTATTTAGTCACCTTTGTCTTTGTATTCCACACAATCCATGGATCTCTCACATTAGCCAAGTGTTTATTCCTCTAGCATTGCTAATAATGGGGAAGGTTGACATCGTTTTACAACTAGTCGGTCGAATATTTTTTGTCAATGAGGCAGTCACATCTTTCTTTGTGTTTCCTTTGCAATCGGAGTGGTCAACAAGACCATAACATAGATTTGGGAAGTTACACTACGTTGTTTTTGCAGTCTCCTCATGTTGAGAGCAGGGAACGTGACAACTAAATTATGCATGGGCATGCAGTGATGATTTTGTTTTTAAATTTACAGATTGTGTTAAATCGGCATTGAAATTTCATGTAAGTTGCCATATATTTGGCTTGAAGTTGGATGTAAAATTGATGATAGAATATTTATAAAGTGATTCCAACCACTCTTAAGTGAGGGAGAGAGTGAGAGGCATTTTATTCCATGCCTACGCCTTGATTGGCTTCATTTTAGTCATTGAAATCGGTTGAATGAGGCGATTTGCCTGAGCTATTTTGGAATTCATTGTAAACTTGACCAATAAGTATGTTTATAAAATCTTGGCAAGTAAGACACTCCAAATATTTTAATACATGTATCATCAGTTATAGGTTGCAAAGTTATGCAGATGTGGGTTTCAAAATTTCAACTCTGAAGAATAGAGGTGAAGGAGATAGGGGTGTTCCTTTTTCCAGACATTTACTTTGCAGCAGTTGTAGGTGTTGGCTTTGCATTCTAATTCTGAAGTATGTGGGTGAGGAGTCTTGAAGGAATGTGCCTTTTGAAGACATTTCCATACAGATAAAATTGATACTTTTGGAGACCAAAAGTTTCTTTTGTGGGGAGGTGTGATCTAGGAGGATCTCCACACATGGGAAGGACTTTTACTTTTCTCACTATGTTGAGTTGAATTTGGTGATGAAGTGGTGAAAGGGTGGACTGATGCGTTTATGAGTTTCATTTTCTCATGCATTTTATTAATGCTTTGTGAGAAAAAGGTCTCATGCATTTATTTTGTGCTTTTATGAGATGCTCATGCATTTAATTATGCTTTATGATCTTTTGGAAAAACTCATACATTATTATTCACTTTTGATGTAAAATGATTAATACTTGTGAGGGAAATTAGACTCACGTATTTATCATTAAACTATAATTTTGGAAATTGGTTTTTATGTGAGAAACCACCTCACACCAATTTGCCATTATTCTCAATTATAGGGTGAGAGAATCAAGGGCTTGGTTGAAGAGTCTTTGGGTGGTTTCGAGACTTTTCCCATTTTTTATCCTGAGATGGTTTGAGATCCTACATTCATGGATCTTTTTTTTCCTCTTTTGTAATTAGATCCTATTATTGTGGATATAGGAATTAATGATCTTTTTTAAGAGTGAGTGAGGAAAAACTATATAATTCCTTATGTGAGCCATATTCATGGAGAGGAGAGTAATGAGGAATTAATGAGGGGAGTTAGAGAGCCATAGTGCTACTACTCCTAAGTATTGAAAGACTTATTCATGTAAGGAATTATCCTTCTTGATGTATGGAGAGTTATTAGTGTGAGTAGTCTTCTTGAATCCTCATTGAAGGAGAATGAATCTCTTATGTAATATCTTATGAGAAGGTCCCAACATCTTTTGAAGAAGGAATGAAAGCGATATGTATTCCAATTGAAGTAGGTCTGGAGACATAGTTCAGGAGGGGCGAACTCCATTATCAACATCGGTTGTCTCTCTATTGTATTTTCATGTGCCAATCTATTTTTAGTTCATGTGTTTTATGTATCAATGTTTAAAAACATTGTTATTAATGAACTCATATGCCCTTTAATCCTTATGAAAATAATTTGTTAGTAAAATATTCTCGATTGAAAACTTACATAGAGTAAATGCTCACCCATTTTAAGATCACTATGAATCCACAAGGATGGGTTCCATAGAGACACTCAACTTCCAAAACCATTCAACACTCAAGATATCATAGGTTTCTCAACACACAACAATCAAAAGTACATTATCTCTCTTCTCTCCAACCCGCAACACCCAAAGACAATGAACCCCCTTCAATACCATTAAGTCCCTCATGTTGTACACATGTTTCCAAGGATCTAGTGCATCTAGTCAATAATATCCATGTTGAGACTCTTAGGAATCACAATTGTGAACAATGTTTATCATATTCCAATGCATCTCAGGAATGCAGGCACCAATTCATGGCTAGAATACATTATTTATTACTACAACTAGCAAAAAAATGGCTTCTTTCTTCAACAATTCATCCCCATGTCCCATCCAAGAACAAGAACGAATGAGGAATATTTAATGAGTAGAAAAAATGAATGAAGAATGAAAAAGTGAATGAGTGAACAATGAGGAAGAATCATGAGGAAGATAATCCACCAAACATCCCACCAGAGAGGTTTACATAATTACATGCCATAAAGAACAACATGGAATTTTCCCTAAGAAGTTTATGTAACTACTTATTTCTCTCTAAAATTCCAAGATGAGTAAATAAAATATAATATAAATAATTATCCCCTTTATCCCCCTCTCTCGCAGAATCATAGCCCCCTATAATTCTTGTACATATTCATATTGCAACAAACGATTTATTTTTATTATTTCCAATGTTCAAAGTATTACATTTCCTAGGATCTCCAACTTCTTTTAATTGTTTGGGAACTCTAACCTTTCATCAAAATCTCATGTGTAATTCCATACAAGGAGAAATAATGTTCCATTTGAGTTACCCAGCCAGTGGGATCCAAGCCATCAAATTTGGTCACATCCACACGTGAAAGGTGTAGGTCACGTTGAAAGTGATTGGGATGAAAATTATAGGAATGAGAGGAAGTTTCACCTTTGGTTTGCAAAGGTGGGTCAAATGAAGGAAGATCTACAGGGATATGCAGTTTGGCATAGATCATCGTAGTGAAGGAGACAAACTGGGTATTGAAGGATTCAAGTTGGGTAGCAATCTCTTGTTTGAGGTCCTCTATTTTGACATCGATGGAGGAATGCATGTTTTTATTGATGGTGGAAATATTGTCACTGAGCTGTCTCACTTCTTGTTGGGTTTCTGTGAAATTAGAGTGTAAGGAATTGAAGCGAGCTTCCAAGTCTTGGCTACGAGTGTGGGCCATCATGAAGAGGGAACATGAAAAGGGGTCGGTGGGACCACACATAAAATGGGTTATGGGTGAAGTGTATCACAACGATCAGGGTGACGAGTGGAATCCAATGGTGTAAATCCCAAATAAGGGTGTTGGAAGGGGGTCGGCTCAACGAGAAAAAAATAATTTGTTGAAAAATCATAGGTATGAATGCGATAAGGGAGAAGAGAGGAATCCAATGGGATAGGTCTCAAATAATGGTGCCAATAGGATACAAACCTTTTTTTTTACTCCTATGGATTTATACTCTGATCTGAAGAATACTACAGTGATGAAATGCCCAAATGCTTAACAGGAAGAAATGTGTAGTAATTTCGCAACCCGAATGCAAGAGACACAATTGTGCGGCAATAGATCTTGTTTGTTCTATTTTTGTTTCCATCCCAAGGGTTATTGTATTCAAGGGTTCTATAGACAAGGGTTTTCCCTGTGCTATAGCTCTATAATATATGTGCAGGGTCCAACATTAGTACTCGAACCAATATCTCAGGGAACCAATTAAGGAGGCTAGACTGTGTTGGACATATTGTCATTGATATGTTGTCATTGATGTCAATAGTCGATGTCATTATGATGTGATGATTTGTTGTTATGATGAATTGACCATGTTGATGTCAACAGTATATCAATCAACAGTGAATGTCAAACAATATGTAGAGATCGAAAGCGTAAGTTTGGGAGGAGTGAACAATATGCAGAAATTAATGCTCAGCAGGGAAAACACAGTACAAAAGCAATTCGTGATTATTGTTGATCAATATAGGATAAAAAATGTTCCTATGATCAAAGCTCAGGAGAATTAGCGAATTCGTGATTATTTTTTATAACGATTGAATCAACAATGTTCCTATGATCAAATCTCAAGAGAATTAGAGACTGACTATCAGTGCATAAAAGAATGCACAAACAATTATTAAAGCTCAGAAGGAAAAGCGTAAGCTCAGAGTGGAAAGCCTCAGCAGTCTTCTGATCAGAGTGAGAAGAATCAGCAGCCGTCCGATCAAGAGGTTGACCGTGTTGATAGTCTAAATATAATGGACATCGGTCATTGAGTGACTGTGGTCTTGAGGACCATTAGAGGATCATGACCATCGATCTGCAAGCCAGATCAATGGAAGGGATAAATTGTGGAGATCGGAAGGAGAATCAAATGAATTGCTAGTTCCAATCCCATAATTGACCTAGATCATTAGATCTCATAGCTCCAAATATCAATGACTGTGATTGATGCAACAAACGATGATATTAAGCCAGATTAAATCGATACCATTGATGCGCAATCACCAGATCAATGACAGGGACAAATTATGGAGTTTGGGTGACAAGTTAAATCACTCGCAAGTTGTGGTTCCACAATCATCCGTGATCATGGATCTACTTCAAGAATATTCACAACCATTGGATCACTTTTTAGTGGAAGGACAAGATAAGCTATCAAAGTTGCATCACAGAAAGATCGATCCGTCGATCGAAGAACCTGATCAATGAACAACATTTGTTTCGGGTCTAAATTTGTGAGGAGGTCTCACTCCGGAAAGTCAGAGATTTGAAATTCCGAAAATGTGAATCTTCATCAGCCATTGGATCATTCTGAGTGGAAGGATAGGATAAGATAGTAGAGAAGCACCATAAATAGATCAATTCATTGATCCAAGATCCAGATGAAATGAACATCTTTCACTTCGGGTATAAATATGCGAGGAGTTTATGCTCCGAAAAATTTGAGATTTGGAATACCCGAAGCCCAGAAATCCGAAGTGAATAAGGACCATTGGATTTGGAGGATATACGAGGACCATTGGATCAGGGATGTTGGTCAATAGACCACATCAGGAAGGACACTCAGCATACCACATCAGCATGAATAAGTCAGCAAGACTATGTTAGCAAGGACATGTGGTGCAATCAGACAATGACAAGTGTCAAGTTGATTCATCATTTCAGGTACATGCCAATCACAAATTCGAGTGACATGTGGAAGCTTCTTGGCTTGTGACACATCATAAAGTGACACAAGTAAGTTACCTCACTCTGATATTTTTTCTTCGGGAGCCTTACCACCAACACTCGCCCAAAGTCCCGAAGTCCCGAATGCCAAAGACCCGAAGTGGACATGAGACGTTCGATCTAAAGATCACTTCAAGAGAATTCTCATCCGTCGATCTACTACAGTGGAAGGATAGTGTAAGCGTAAGCATTTACCAACAACAAGCAGTCTCCGCCATTTATGACTTACTCAGTAGGTGACCACTCCAGAGGAAAGAATGGGTTGAGATCTGAAATCTCCGAAGTCCGAAGACCCGGAGTAAATGGTGGCCATCCATATTGACGCTCGATTAAGTCCTAGCCGTCAGATTTAGAAATGAAAGGATGAGTGTAAGGATCAAAGATGACCATTGATATAGTTCCATGAAATAAACCATTTGATTAGATTCAGAAGTTTTGAAAAGTTCAAAACCCGAAGTTCTGAAGTGAGAATTTCCATCAGTCATCCATCTCATCAGAAGATTCATGACTATTTATTTCATGAGCACTCAAGCACTAGTTTCTCCTAACGTCTGGTCACCTCCATTGATCATATGAAATAAGAAATAAAGGAAAAAGATAATACAATGCTTAAATTGATAAGCTCGTGATTCTATGCCGGTGATCATATGGGTTGAAGGAAGCACCTCATACAGGTTTCATTTGACAATGAGTTACACCAGAACAATACAATGATCGAATATGATCAAGTTGGTGAAATGAGAACGCATGAGAAGCATGAGTATGATCTAATGAGTTGATCCATGTCTGTGATCAACTCATGAGGACAAATGAACCAATACACATTCATGATTAAAAGATAGTTAAAACATGAAAACATGAATAAAGAATAAAAAGGAAAATGATATTAACTAAAGTTTAAGATTATCATTTTAAATGAAAAGGTACAATGGTTCAAATAGGAAAAGACACAATGATTCAAATTCACACCAGTTGGAAGACTATATAAACAAAAGGAATTGTGAGAAGACAGTGTAGTTGAATTTGTTGAAGTATATATATTTATATATAATGGATTGAATGAAATTTCATTATATCAGGTTGGTGCCTGTTTGCAAGCTAGGTCTTGTATGAAGATTGGATTCCTCACATCTCAGTTGGATCTGAGAACTACAAGTTGGGTCTTGTAACAGAGAGTTGGATCTCTCATAATTGTATGAATATGATATTCAAATATTGATCTTATGTATTCATTCAAGTTATTTAATAAATATAATATTTATTCTTTTATATATATATTGATTGAGAAAATGAAATAAAAATTTGTTGTTCAATTAATTTGTGGAAAGTGGAAATTTTCCAATGTTTTTGTGACACTGATTCACCCCCCCCTCTGAGTGTCAAGTACCCATTTCAACAGACCGTGACCTTAGCCATATTACCCGACTACCCAAGTACTAGAGAGTATCTTCCCAAGTGTTTTTCTCGGTGGCACTATAGCATTCAGGCGACCGATCGGTTGATCTATGGAGGGCTTCAGGAGATATAGGTCGATCCATATATAGGTGTTGTATGATGCACTACCACTCGAAGGGGTACCAATAGGGGTTACAAGGGTGGCCAATAGATGTGTAAGTACCACTTGTATTTCCTATGTGTATGAATCCCCGACCGTGGGTTTATGTGTGTAATGACATGTCTCTGTAGCTTAAAGACGTCATAATGCATCTCTACCCTGGAAAAAAAATTAACCCACAATTTTCTGCCGAGGAAGGTTCTCTGATACCACTTGTAATATTACATATATAAAATAGTATACAAAACATAATTAATTAGCTAGAAATGGAATATAAACAATGATATAACCTGAACAACGCCACAATAATACCAAAATAATCCCAGAATAACACCAGAAAGAGAACTTTGATTACTGCAAGCAATGTTCACTTGCCTCTTTGAGGGGGAAACCTCCAATAGAGCAGAGCTCTATTACAATAATATCCAAGAAAAATCTTCTCATACCCTCTACTCCTATTTATACTAAATATGTCTACCCAAAAGAACAATCTAGAGGAAGATCCTTCTAGAAGCAGAAGCTTCTACTAGGTCTTCTTACATTTAACTTATTCTTCCTTATTTCTAGGCCTTATTAATATTGACCTTTACTACATGGAAATATATTATTCTACCTACGTGAGGGGTTAGGTCCAACTTAAACGAGCGATTCAGACACAATGGAACATTCCTCTTAGCCAAAAATGTATGAAAGTGGAAGAAAAAAATATGTGGCAACACGATTTCATGATCTCAATTTAAAATGGTAGTGAATATCCATATGCACTATGATACCATGTTTCAAAATATGGGTATTGAACCAAAGGACAAACTCCTTTAGTAACCACTCAGGAAGCCATATCAAATATCAACACACTTGTTGACGCAAAATTAGAGACCAAGGTTCTCAGAAATTGCCAACAAAGGATATTGTTGTATTCTAGCAGCACTGGCATATTCAACCTTCCACAAGGGAAGGAGGTCTCACCTGAAGCATAGTTGAGACGTGTGTGATGAAATGAGTCATGAAGAATTCATCATCAGAGTTAACATAATCATATCTAGATCCATACATCAATAATCAAAGACATACATAAACAATAATGAAATGTCAATGCACATGATAGAAGGAAATGTACAACATATAAATCATGCATGCATGCATAATACATCAAAATTTTAAGTCCTGAATAATCTCTTATATCATAAACATATTAAAACATTCATACATGGAGTGCATCCCTCATACATTAGTTTACATATCAAAAGTTATTCCCATATACCCATTACAGACTTTGAGCCCCTGTGCAAACACAATGACATTCAAGAACCATTTACAATGTCTCTAGAGACTAACTCAATACCAGTAGTGATAATAATAATCCCAAGAAAATAATGGTAATAGTAATAATAGTCATCTTCCCATTACATAGATCCATAGTTATACTTTTTCCTCGGGCGCTTCTTGGATTCTCGATTCCGTTGTTTTTCCAGCCAATCTTGATTACACTATCTTTTCCTTACATGCGCTAAAATCTCTTGGCTCTTTCCACTGCTCATCCAACTGGTTCATGATATATTTTTCACTATTGGCATGCTTTTCAATTATCTTCTGGAACATATAATGGTGTTTCACAACTTCAAGTCTTTCATTCAGCTGCCACATTTTCTTCAAAATAGACACTTCTCAAAATGGAGGGCCCAAGAGGACCCGACCACAATCTTTGACTCATCCCAAGTCAACCTTCCACTTCCTTCCCATGACCTCTTACAAATGAGGGCCCAAATCACGGACGATCTATACTGTTTGTTGGTGGAATTAGTCATAATGTTCCATTTTTTCCTGCCATTTCCTAACGAGAATGGATGCACTTATCACAAATTCTTGGACCACATCAATGGTAAGCTCTTTATGATTGGTATCAAGTAGGGATTTCCATTCAAAGTTAGCAATTGAATCTAGGTGTTGTAGTGGGATATACATATATTGGACTATAGGGTGAAATTCCCTAAACTATTTCTTCACGGCCTGAGTAGCTTCATGTAGAGAATCCATATTTTGATCCACTGATTGGATCTCTACAAAATTTTCTTTCGTCTCAATATGATCCTCGATAGCCTACACTTCCATGTTTAGCTAGTTAATTTATGCACGCTGTTATCACTGAAATTTCGTCCACACATGGCGACAAGAACTCCACATCATCAAAACAGGACAGAAGTCATTCATGGCACAAGATTAATTCCACAGCATTGCAAAAGGGTCAAAAACTATACCAAGTGACCAAAAAATTGAAGGGCGCTTTACAGAATCTGGGTGCACGCGCATATGCACGGAACATCAACGTACAATGCACGCATGTGCGCACGATGCGTAGCTGTTGGGCAAAAAACCCATGCACCTGCTAAACGGCGCATTTATTGAAATTGGTCAGCCTTCCAACCACTAATGGATCAATTCCCAAGTCGATTTGACACCAAATCCGAGCTCAATCCGCATGGTGGGCTGGTCAAAGACCTAATTGAGCCCTAAAGAGCCCCTTTTCACACTCCAAAGAGGTTGAATAATAACCCAATGCTAGGCTATAAAAAGCCATGAATAACCATCACTTTCTCAAGGAATTCTATGTATTGTTATGCTGCTAAGATTGCTAAGGACTCATTCTTTGGCAATAAACATAATCAGCACCATTTCATAGGGCTTTCCACCTCTCTCTTGAGTGGATAAGCTTGGAGTTCTTTCACCCATATTTTTCATCTTTTCATTGTAAGGAGAGCAAGTGAGGGCCTGTTGACTGGCGAAATAGTCCGTCCGTCAACTGGGAGAGTGGAACTGGTCTGGGGTTGTCTAAATAACCCAAGCCGTTTGGAATGGACCACCCTGATGAGTTTAACGGCTCCATTGGCCGCTCTAAGGTCTCCTAAGAAAACCAAAGAGAGAATTGATCTGAGCTAAGTAATCTAAACTAAGGAAACTAGAAATTAATAAAACAATCTAAAATCAACTAAAACAAATTAACTAACTAAATAAAAGAAATTAAACTAAAATAAAGGAAACTAGAAACTAATAAAACAATGATAATGAACTAATATACTAAATATAAACTATTCTAACTATTCTATCTACAAACTACTAATAACTCAAATCAACTATCTAATAATCAGATGTAATATTACTTATTCACAAATATACATTATAAAAAATCTATAGATTTGATTAAAACCTGCAAAACTCAATTGATTACTGCCCTAAGACAACCAAGGATCTCTCCTTTTTTTAAAATTTTATATTTTATGAAAATGAATAAACATTACTGAAATTAAACAATCCACTATATTTTACTGAAATTAAACAATCTAATACGAATATAATTAAGATTGTATCTATATTAAACTACTTAATGAAAACAGTAAGAAATAAACTAATTGACCTGGAAACGCTCCAAGTCTGCCCTGTGTAAAATGACTTCTAAGCTGGTTGGAGGAGGGAAACTCACACCGTTTAGTCCTTAAGCTTTTCGGAAACGATCAGCTATGCTGCTTCTTGAAGTATGTTACAGGACAAACAAGACATAAAAGAAATCATAACAATCACATGATTATAAACTCCTACAATAAGGGAAACCTATTATGCAGAAAACTTATATATAACAATTCAATTTATGAAGAAGACAAAGCTATCATTCACTAAAATGAATTGATAATTGTTATGTCTTTTATCGATTTGGAAGAGACAAGATATAGATAACAAAAATAAAATTATAACATTTGAATTTGATTTAGATAACTAAAGTAATCGTAAACCATAAACAAAGTGATATACCAAACTTGAAACAAAATGTGATATATTGAGAAGCTAAAGCTATGACAAAACATCAATTCTGCTCCAGTCTGTAACAAAACTCCATATCCTTGTTCTCCCACAACTGAGGATGAACATTATTACAAAAACCATAGGTTTATATAGGTTTCTCACAAGGTAAAACATCCTTGTGAATAATAGCAAATAGTTTTATACAATCTGGGAGATATCCCAAAATCTCCTAAACTAAGGAAATAAAATGCAAGTAGAATCTGTAGATCATCCCCTAACTGCTTCTCATATCTATTGCCAATTCGAATTTGCCTGCAATAGAACACAAAAATCAAATTAGAAGAGTATTTTATTAAGAAAACAATAAAAAAATGATTTTACAGACTTAGCTACAGAATCATCTGATTCTGTAGCTAGTCAAAATAGCAAACAGGACTAGATATAATCAAATAAAGTCAAGTCCAAAACTAATTACTAATGATTCAATTATTCCTTAAATTAAACCAAATAAAAAAGAATGTAATCATGACAGGGTAAGAATGCTCTATTTTTCCAATTGTCATAAAATCGAATCAAATCTTAACAAGACTGTTTCATAAATGCAATCAATGGTAAACCAAATCGTATGAGATACAAAACAATCATTATTGATTTGCATAAGATTCATGTCATTTAATCCATTGCCAATATAGAAAGTTGTCACGATTTCACGCATAACTATATCCATAGAATCCAGCCACAGTCTTGTTGAGTTTCAAACAGTTCACAGGTATGGTCGTAACTATCATTGACTAGTTATAGTCATAACAACAGATTGATATCATTCGGTTAAAAGGATGATATATAAATTGCTTCCATTGCAATTGGATGAAATCATACTCCATGAATATCGACTCAAAAAAAATCTTCATGTTTGATCACCACACAGTCAACAGACAGAGGTGCGACAAAATCGACAGAATTCATGAACTGGGCAATAATCAACACAAATCTTTACTGAGTTAATTATAGAAACAATATCGAAACCCTGAATAGAATCCAATTCAAACAATAATGAGAATCGAATAAGTTGCAATTGGTTATGTATCAACAGAAAAGTATCAGATTTGATCGAAAGACGTTGAAAATAGTTATCCCATTTATCAATCATATTCATATAGAACATAACCATTTCAAATCGTATCATTGACTGTATCGGAAAATAGAAATACCAACAACAGTCTATTTTTAACAACTTCACTTATCAATAGAGCATCCAACTGAGGTTAAATTTGAACAATCATATCTATTTGATGATCCATCGAATAAAAACCAAATCCAATCGAATCTTAAACTATATGAAAATTGATTCATCAAAACAAAAATTATATACAGCAAAGCATGCTTATGTAACAGAGCAGGTGAAATATGTACACAGAGTTCATGAAAGTGTAATATAAATGAGTGAAATTCATACCAGCGCAATTGCTGAGACTATGTCAATTTTGAATTGGCAATTGCTGTAGCAGACTCGACATTTTTGAACAGGATTGAACCAGTAGTTTGTTGCTTCTTGTCGTTGGGTTGTACATTTGCATTCTGACCAGTGAGCTTTTCCACTTGGTTTTCCAAATCATGGATTTTGGATTGCAACCTTCGGACATCCAAGTAGTATCTCTCCAACCACAACCCACACTGATCACAAGGGGGAGCAACAGGTTGAGCAGTCGAGGGTTTCGATGATTCACCGAGGGTTCCATGGGGTGGTTCAATACCAGGGAACTCAGGGTTATCCCGCAGACAAGGAGGTAAATTCTTGAAAAAATCATAAGGAGGTTTTCCACACAAGCCCTCTGAGTAAGGATACTCTTCGGCGAGAAAATGTTCAATCTCCAAATCAGAGTCTTCGCTGACCACGATAGGCTCTGATTTGGCATGGGTTTTAGGTTTATTCCTCGCCATGCGAGAGATTAACCTTGCATTTTTCTTGCCTCTAACATTAGTTTTAGCTTTAGCTTTAGGCTGTTTGGTTGCGGGCTTATCAATTTCAACCTGTTTAGTCACAGCCATAGGAAAATTCGTAGGTGAATCGGGTTTAGGTTTGGGTAGTAAAACGCTATAAGGCACAGGGGGAATAGGATGGGTTTCGGTCACCATGGGCTTATCAACCTGTGGAGGGTTCGATTCGTCGAAGCCATTATGGCTGAGAAAATCATGCCAAGAATCACGACGTAACCCTAACTCGTAAACCAAAATCATTTTAATCAACCCCAAATGGAAGAGGCTGGTGTCAGGCTGGCTACACTTGTACCTCTTATCCATATTGAACAAACTTCTATGTAGGTAGTGGGGAATACTAAGTTCGAAACCCATAAAAAACATCAATAGACGAAGGTGAAACAGGAAAATGAACCCGTACCTTCCTTCACAAGTAATAAATTGCTTGATTATCATCAAGAGATCATACCATCGTGGTTTCAACATTTTTGCAGGCCAGCCTTTGTCGCAGGATTTCACTGTTCGAGACCGAAATAACAATGTCCATGGGACATCATCCACCTTGCAACTTTTGGACCACTTCTGTCCCGTAAAAGGCAAGCCGGTTTCCGAGCTGAGAAACTGTTCAATGATTTCGAGCTGGACATATCCAACTTTGGCTCGGCAGCCATCAAATGATAACGCAAATTGCCGAGCCACAGTGTGGTTATAACCATCAAATTTTCTTATGAAAGCGAGCCACCCGAATTCTTCCAGGTCTCTATAAGCGCCATCAAACATCAGCAGTGCTTGGCAGCCATTAGGCTCTACCCTTACGACAGGAACCATGGCTTATGTGCATGGTGGGGTTTGGTTTGAGCAATACAAAACATAGGGTTGAAAAACGATAGGGCTTAATAGCTTCAGCGCTCAAAGAGGCGAGGATTAACTGCATGCGTGCGAAGGTGGTGGGATTACCACCGCCATGCAGTGTATTAATGACTGAGTACAGTGCTGGTCCAACCATAATCATAATCATTTAAACCATATGTATCGTCCAGCCAAATAGGTGTACGACCATATCGACGTGCCATCCATCCGAAATAGAACCAACACCATATGTTATAATCATGCGCCAAGTGTTCAGTTCAATCAAACATGACATCCAATATTAACCAACGATCCATCGTATCAATTAAACGTTTCAAACCAATGTTAATTCAATTGTGCCAATGTATAGTTTGAAACTGTGGTCGTTCAATGTAATATCAAACTCACAAAACAATGCACCAAACGCTGATTATAAAATCGAAATCAAAAGATTAATCAATGCACCTTTGTGAAACTCAAACCAATGTCATTTCTCAAATCAGCCTTATAATATTTCTAATGCATTCGTTGCATATCCAAATGTTTATATTTCAAAGTTTTTAGAACATTGCAACCAAAAATCTCATATATTCAATGAGTCAAGAGCTCATAGCAATAAGAATCAAAGCATATAAGACCAAAATCAATCATGACCTTTATAGAATCAAATGTAACCAGTAAATCTCCATGCTCAATGGCTTAGTAATCAAACAGATCCAAATGCGCAATCAAGGTAAGAGTAGGCCAAAGGACATAAGTTTTGAAAAATATTTTGCAGTCATGCGATAAACCAATGGTCAAGTGTCTTTCGGAAATATGAATAAAAGACGACGACAGTCCAAACAATGAAATAGGTGTTTTCACACTTTCAGTTGTGAAAACTGAATCGAAACCAAATTGTAATTGTCGCAAAAATGAAACAAATGTCT
>SNQJ01S0033127.1:767-18985 GCA_010110895.2 Picea sitchensis | reverse complement strand
GTTGGTGCCCCCTTGATGGCCAATTTGAACATTCTTGGTTTGAATGTATGACTACCAGTTTAGTTGTGGACCACTCTAAATGTTCCAAATTATCTTGTTACTTCTTAGATAAGGACCGTATGTCATGGGAATCAAATGGATGTTGATCCCTTATCTTCTGCATCCACAAAGTCTACTCCTTCACCTTCTTCCTCTTCTAGTGTAATTCTTTCTACTAGTAACCAGAAGTATAAAAGAAATAGGAAGAGGAAGAGTAAGAAGAAGAAGTCACCAAGCTTTTCCACCCACATTAGATATGTACCACCAGTCACTTCTAGTCATGTTAGGGGCACAAGTGTAGTCCCTGCAAGTCCAACTCGCATATAGAAACCAACCTATGCTAGCCATGTTGGAGTTACATCAATAACCTCTATGAGTCTTGTTGAAGGCATGCAACCAGTCACTGCAAGTCATGTTGGGAGCACAAATATAGTCATTACTAGTCACACTAGAAAAACATCACCAACCTTTGCAAGTCATGTCAGAGATCTACAACTAGCCACTACTAGTCATGATGGGGGAAAAGAACCAGTCGTTGTAAATCATGTTGGAGGAACGAGTCTAGTCACTGCTAGTTATACTGGAAAAAATTATTGACCCCTACAAGAAATGTTGGAGACTATTAGCACTAGAATATGCTCTCTGATTGTGGGAGGGCATGCCTAGCACATCTTAGTTATTTCAATGGTTTTAGGGTTAAGGTTGGTTTAAAATTGTCTTGAAGGACCAGGTTATTAGGATAGGTTGAAGGATAATAAGTTTGAATACACCCTTTTTATCATGTTACCAACATCATTCTACCTAGTCAAATTCGTTCATTCTGGCAGCTAGATAAATAGAAGTAAAGTAGTAGAAACAGAAAATACAAGATAATATTTTGTTTACTTGCAAGGAAGTATTTTAGGTCCAAATATTATTCTAAGACATGAAATATTTGACTGTAACTCCTGAAACAAGTAATTTAACATCAAAAATTGTTTACTAAAATGAAAAAGAAACAGGACAAAAGCAATGCTTTGCAAAAATCTCAGAAGCATTCAAATAAGATAGATAGAAATAAAGACATAGGAAAAATAATCTATCATCAAAATGTTTGATTTATTGAGTGCCAAAAGTTGTATATATTTAGTTTTTTGTAAAATTTAGATATATATCTTCCCCTTTTACACCAAAAATCAAACCCACTACTCTCTCTTTGGATTTTCATTTGTAAACAAAGAGTGGTTCCAATTTTAGATTCTAGATCCTAAAATCTAGTTGCAGTTATGATTACAAAATGGGTACTCTACTCTAGATGTATCTTGAGATTGATTTACATCGAATCAGAATAAGTAACTAACCCAAGATACTAGATGAGAGATCCTTTATCCTAGGATCATATCTTTGATTCAAAAATATTTCTTTGATCTTAATAAATATAATTATAACAATGGTTTCAAGAACATTTACGTGAAAGAATTGACCCTTAAATTTCCATCTTGGATTTGTTCATTGTAGTCCATAGTGTTCATCCTACTTGAAAAAATATTCAATGACAATCCCAAAATCCTCAGACCTCTTCTCTTCAGAAATATCCCTTGTTTCAAAACTGAGGACGCTATGGGATTACCTGTATATTTTCGTTACCTTTTTTCTCCCAAATTACAAACTGGATCGGGTTTCGTTTTGGTCAGCATATTAATATCATTATGATGCTTCGACACACCAATTTTGAGAGAAACCCGATTCAAGGTTTTTGAGAACAACATAAAATGGTTTTAGGTGACAATGGTTCATTTCTAAAAAAATATGGATTAATTTGACTTGAAATTCATTAAGTTTGTTTATCTTACTCTAATGCATGTCCCCTCCAAATTTCGCAGTGAATGGATGCATTGTTTGAAATATATGGTCAAATAAAACTTATACTGAAACTCTAAACTCCCTGTAGTAAAAATAATGAAACCTTTGCTAACACTTTGGATAGGCCCTTTTTTCTATAACATGAAAGAAACCATAAAGTATGATCATCGATTACATAAACTTTCAATATTTTAGTGTCTTTTGATAATGACTTAGAGATCAGTCATAAATCATGTATGAGATCCCTGAAAAGTGCAACAAAACCTATACCATTCTCACTAAACAAATTTTTGCCTAATTTCTAGAAAAGTTTACAAAAAATCGATTCCCTCTGGTTTTAAATAGAGGAGTTTACCACCTTATTGGGACACATACTGCTAATCATGCACTATGTTTGTTCCTATGAGAATTAGGTTTTTTTTTCTTTGCGAATGAGGTTAGAACAACATCTGCACAAAATGTTAGCACAACAGGGTCTTGTTGCATGTGAAAATAATCGGAATAGTTATTTTCGATAACTTCATCACCGCATGAAACATGAAACAAGTCAAATCTCCATCGAAATTATGATATGAAAAAGTGTTATCACACCCCAATATCTGAGGTTTCTAGAAATACCGATGGATACCAAGCTGTGCTCAATTTATCATAATAATATCACCATTGGACAAGACAATGCTTGAAATATGGAATGATGAAAGAAAATAGCCATTTCCTTAATACTTCTACATGATCAGAATGTACCATCACAGAGTTCTAATTTTGAACCACACCTTTAGTCATGATGTTTTTTCGTGTGCTACAAGAACGAAAACATTCTTGCAGGGAACTTGTTTATCCTCTAAACCTTTGGAAAAAGCCTTTAATTGGAAATGTAAATCAAACAAATCTTATGTGACATATCTTGACCCATCCAATGATTTCTAATCATTCCTTATAAGAAGAAAATGAAACTAGTTTCAAGAAAAGGTAATCATGCAATAAAAATAAAGTGTAAATTAAATGAAGAAACTTAGACCAAGGAAAAGGTTTGTGAATGGATAGGATAGTTTTAGAAGAACAAGTTATGCAGGTTTAGGGATTAACAAATACCACCACTTTTCCTCCACTAGTCATGCTAGGGGAAACCCACCAGCCACTGCAAGTCATGTTGGGGGCATCAATATTGTTGAGAAGCTTAGATGAATAGGATGTAAGCCTGAGTTCCCTTGTAAGATTTGAAAGGGAGATCACCTTAATCATTTGTGGCCTTCTATTGCTATGGAATGAAGAGCATGGTCCTTGTGTGAAGACCCTTCTAGTTTTGAGTCATCATCGGTTTCCCAACAATCTATTCAATTGTTGGTTGATGATGTTGTCGTGTCAATGCAATCTTTGGCCAATACCACTCTCAATTTCGGAGTTGATGCATCTCTTGACCATGATGTCTCGCATCCTATTCAACCAATGGTTGAGGAAGTTATTGTATCAATGGAATCTTCAGTTCATCCCACTCTTCTCTTGGAGAGTGGAAAGTCTACCAAAGTGATCTCACCGATGTAATCCTCAACTGATCCCACTCTTCTTTTAGGGAGTGATGTATATTTTGAGTGTGTGTTTAGAATTTCTAGTTCAATACCTTCTAAACAAGAGGGAAATACACTCTCTTCGAGTCCTCTCCCTCTAATTCCTAGGATGGTTTCCTTTGATTGGAATGATCTTGTTGATCCTCATTTTCCTTCTTCTACACCTTTCTAGATAAAGGTTAAAGTTAATTAAATGGAAATTTACCGATGTATCACAGATAAAATATCCTCTTCAACTATTTTATCCTCCTAATCTTGGAAAGATTTTGGTTCTCCCAAGATTATGTCACCTACCAGTGAGCTATTGACTTTCAACAGAATACCTAGTGGATGTTTGAGGATTCTTCCTGAGTTTCCTATCATGTTACGTGGAAAGGCTATCCTAGTCGAGCTGCTAGTGGTGTCGATCCATTTAAATTATGTGTATGCAATGAATGTTGTGGTTTCTACTATGTTTCGTGTGATGAATTTTCCTCACAATGGAAGAATTATCATTGTTGATCAACTTTCATTTGATAATCACCATCATAGTTCGACATTAGCTCAAGTTTCCCCTTTGTGTGTTCCTAGTGTTCGAGTAGAATATTCCCCACCACGGGTGAATTATGTGGTGTCTTATCCTTGGTTTTCAATTTCTCCTAAGAAGGATCCTTTACAATCATATTCACCTTCTTGAGACAAGTTCTCAATGATTGATCAAGTTTTGTATCCAATAGGGACATGTAAGCCTTTTCTTTCCTCTTTTTTCCTGAGTAATATAGATTTTCCTCTTGAGTATGATATTACTATTTGTGAGACCTTGAGCCCTAGTATTTGCGTGTTGTCAAGCCCTGAATTCATGGATGTTGAATTTACTTTAAATGAGGCTATCCTTGAGGCTATGATTATGGATTTTTGACCTCTTCCTGAACTAAAAACTTTATAGGTTGGTTACCAAAGAAACCCTTGCATGAGGCTAGCATTGGGTTCTACCTAGAGAAGTACTATGCATAAGTCGCAAGGTTGTGTAGTACTTTTTACATATTGTACTTTTAGGGTTTCTTGTTTTCAAGTTTCATATTCCATAGCACATGTTATTATCATAGGTTTCTATTTTGGACTTATTAACTTTTGGGTGAATGTTTTTGGTCTTATATATAGGACTTTGAAAACATTTTTATTTGGTACCTTTTCTTGCATGTTGATTTGTTCTGATAGGTAATGATCTCGAAATTGGGACATGGGTTAGATTTTCCCTTTCATGCATTTTTGAATTATTTGTTTCTTGTTTCCTTTAAACTTAGGATCTACCCAAGTAAGTTGTGGCATGGAACATTCTTTGTTGTTTAGAAGTGTTGTAATTCACATGGTAGAGCCTATCATTCATGGGTTCCCTAGTTAGAGCCTTTTTCACAGTTTGACACCCATAGAGAAATACTTTCATAAGCTCAAGAGCCTTGTTTAGTCCCACCATAAATTTGTGTTGAATCCTCATATATTCTTCTCATTCTTATTCTAGATAATACCCTATGGGGCTCCCTCATTTATGTGTTGAGTTGTACCTGTATTCCATTTTCATTACTTGCATTTTTTAGTCTAATGTCAGCTTCAGCTCGTTTTTGTTTATCCTTTTATGCATTCTCATCTGTTTCTAACCATGTAATGTTTTTCCTTTGTGAATTCACACCTTTATCCCTAGAGGAAACATTCCCCTGAGTGTCCATATCCTGCACATGATTTCCTTGCATTAATCATAGGTATGTTCCTCGCACTTGGAACTAGTTTGATTTCCCTCGACACTTGTTTCCTCCACTATATCATAGAATTATTTTATTCCTTTTAAGGATTTACAATATGAAAAAGACAAAAAAATAAAAAATAAAAAGAAGGATGGGAGTGAGTCTCTTTTTTTATATGGAAACTACTTATGTCTCCCTTGAATAGAACACAATCTTATGAGTATTCGACTCATTATTGGGTTTAGTATGGATTTAGGAGGCCTTTTTTCACATTTTTGAGGATATTATCATCTGGCTAGTTATTCTTCCAGTCATATGGAGTGTTTTTCGATGCCTCCTGTGTCACAAACATATCCCAGTTTATAGTCAATGTTGCATAAGTCACATTTTGTGTCATATTTATTTTCAAGGAAATTCAATGTGTGTCATCTATGTTGGCATGGGGCCAGACCCTAGGTTCAACGCTACAACAGTGCACCAACAAAACCCTAACTACCGGCCCTTTTGGCAACACCTACGAAGCAGATGGAGTCTCACCCAAGGTAGAGGTAGGGGTGGTTGAATAACTCAGGTGTCTGCAACCTTAGCTAGGACACAGATCCGTGATTGTAATACTTAACAGAGCACTTAGCACCAACAATTCATCAATATTTAACCACTATCTACTTCGCATATAAAACAGAGCATCGCATCATTCATTCAGATCTGATGTATCTAATCACTTATCATAGAGAAGTAGGTTATATCTAATAGATTTAGGCACTATCACATTCATATAAGTCAGATCTAACATCCATATACATCATTAGCACAAAGCATAAACAAATCTATCTATATATATCAAATCACTTAGCAAGTAAAGACATAAATACATCAACACATTGCACAAAGCAGAGAAACACAACATATACGTGGTTCAGCCCCACCCTAGGGCTATGTCCACCAACTCTTCTTCTTTATTAGCTTCTTCAATAGGTTACATGCATAGAGCCTCAAAACCCTACTCCGCATAGGACAGGAGATCTGCGCAGCTCGCTAAATCCTCCTTCTTCAAGTAGATCTAAGCACATAGCCTTCCACAACCTCTTATAATGACTTGCAGTTAGCTCTACAAGTTTCACACAGTATGCACAGAGCACTTACAATCCTTTAATCACATAGATATAGCACTTAGCCATTTGTAACTTCTCTCTTCTTACATTTCCTAAACATCTATTTATACTTTACAAAATAGGCCTAAACATGGGTAAACCCATGGCCCGACATCCCATACCCGTTACATAATCCCAAATCCAAAAAAGGACCCAAAAAGGGGTCAAGATCCCATGATCTCTGCTTCATCTTATGCTCCTCCTTCGAAAGGTTGTCGAAGTCCCAAAATAGGTCAAACTTGACCAAGGATCTCCCAAAACTTGGTCAAGGGCTAACAGGCCCCCAACACTCACCTGTGACTCATCTAAGGTCACTCTGATCTGGGTAGTTATGCTTCGAAAGCATCGAGCTTGGCTTGAGCTGCTCCGAATTGCTATTGTGCCATAACCTCTTGTGCATCGAATTCTTGGATGACTACCTCGTTCACAGGTCCCTCTAGGCGTTCAGCTGCAGTGACAACCTGCTCCAGTTCTGCTCCTCGACCTTCGACCTCTGTGAAAAATTGGTAAGCCTTATCTTGTACAGGTTGGAGCCTCTGAGTTACTTCCATAACTCTGCTCTGGATAGTGTGGATCTTTTGTTGGGCAGTGTGTTTCTCTTGGGAGTTCTTCATTCTTTCCACAGATGACAGGGGCTTCAGCTGTGCTTGTATCGTTTCAGCTTGATACTTTTCCTCTTGGAGCTGCGACTCCAGTGCCTTTAGTTATGGATTCTCAATGATTTGTTCATAGGTCTGGGAACTATAATCAGTGAGTTGATTACATTCCATAGCAAGGGATTTTATTCTCTCAACTGTGCTTTGAGCAATTTCTTCTCTTTGATCCCTTACATCCTGTGGGGTCTTGGGCACTGCGTGGAGATCTAAGTCTGCGATGCGTTGTTGTAGCTGTTGGATAACTTCTGTGAGGTTCTCTACTTGCTTCTTGACTCGATCCTCTGCCTTTATTTCTACAACTATCACAGAACGAAGTTCTATGCTAACCGCTTCTTTCACTTCGAGTTGCTCCGCAAGCAACTGTTCTTTTCCTTGTTGTAGTTGTTCTTTTTCTTCATCAAACTTTGCTTGAAGAGAAATCTTTTCCTATTCTGTAGCTCGACACTGCTCTTCAAGTACTCCTTACATTTTCGTTAAAGCCTGGGTGGCTTGTTCTGTTTCCTCTTGTGCTCATTGAAGGTGAGCTTCGACTGTCTCACCTAGTCAATGGAGTTGGGCTGGCTCATCTCCCAACTCTATTTTTCCTAATGGCAGAGGCGTAGTAGAGACTACGTGGCTGGACTGAAGGGCCTACTATACTCCTTGGAGTTTGAATTCAATCCTATCATACATTTGCTCCTACTTCACTCCTTGTTTCTCTGTTATCTCCAGTGAAGCATCGTTCATGGTTGTTCTGATGAAGTCAAAGTCATCAGAGGTGAGGATAGTCTGCATCTTGGTCAAGGTGGCTTTCGATTTCTTCCAGGAAGAAGGTTTTGGGGGGGAAACCTTCCTCTTCTTCAAGGGTTCAACCTCATCTCTGGGTGTTGTTACTTCTCTTGGTCTCTTTTCAGATTCTACTTCATCTTCACCCCCTCAATCAGGTGACATGGAAGCAGTCTTCCCTGAGGTGTTGCTTAAGTTTTGGACCTCCTCAATCTTCTTCTGTCTGCTAGTTCTAGGTGTATTATGTTCTTTATGAGTGTCCTCTGGGCTGTCAAGATTAGATATATATGTGGGGTTGGTAGGGATAAGGAGGTAAGTGGACCATTCCTTAGTGATCTCCTCGAGGTCTTCTTCTGTAAGCTTATAATATGATTGGATCTTCTCTTGGTGTTCATTTGTTCGCGTTGTAATGTAGATGAAGTGTCGATCTGCACTGAACTTCATCAGGGGTCAGAACCTTTGTAAGGCGTTCAGATTCATGTGAGGCTCATATTCAATGGCTCACTTAAGTTGGAGGTAGTATGTATGAAACACAACATTCAACTACCACTTTTTGTTCATATCAGGTGAATACCACAGGGTAGCGAACTTCGCGGCAAGCGGTTCAAACGACTCAATGTATGGGAAGGTCACTCCATCCGGCATCTCCTAGGCAACAAATGCAATGAGGACTAGGAGCCAGCTGAAATGAAATTCATAACCCTGATCCTATGCTTCTCATCAATCTAGTTCCAACTGGTTAACTAGGTACTTCACCCAGTTCATCTGTAGGCTTTCCGTGCACTTCCCTGCGAGGTCAATGACAAAGACGGTGACCTGTGTAGGTTAGTTATTCCTTACTAGCTTTATAACTATCAGTTAACATGCTAGGTGCACTACACCACTCTGGATGGAAGCTACCCTGTAGCCTCTTGTTCCCTTCTCAATGTCGCCATATGTATCCTTGATTTTCTGTGTGAGTGCGCGATCTGTGGCTTTTCCTAGATAAAAGTCCTGCGGGTCGAGTCCTTTCATACTCAGTATTGTAATCCTTTGGATCAACATTCAGTCAATTCTAATGTGACAGTATAGCTAAGCCATAAGTATCCGCCATGGTAACACATCAGTAGCATATTGACACGAGCATTGACTTTTTGGTGTCTTTCGAAGTGTGGGATATTCATAAATTCAGCAGGGTGGACTGTGCAAGGTTCATTGTCAACGACTGGGGGATTATCTTTGAATTCTTCCCCTTAGTTCTGCTTAGGTACTTGTATGGGGTGAGCATGCCATAGATCTTACAATCTCTGAGGTTGAAGTCGTTGAATTTTAGTGTTGTGATCTTATCTTGCTCTGTCTGAACTGCATGTATCCCCTTCGGGAGGTATGTAGTAACTATGGTGTATTCAAAATATCTTGGTACGTTATCATGATTCACCGCACCAACCAGAGGCTGGATGTAATCAGGCACTATATTTGGAATCAGTTTTTCATTTGCGAGGTCATGTTTATGCTTGGTTTTCTATTCTTCTAATGGTCAGGATGGTTCGGCTCCACGATCAGTCAATGAAGAGGCTTGCACCATTCTCATCGATGAAGCTTGTATACTTGTAGACATCGACATGACTCTTTCATTCATGAGGTCGATTAGAACTTCTTCGACAACTTTCTCTACAGCACTGAACTCGTCTAACATACACGCTCGGGGTTGGAAATCTCGGGTTTGAGGAGTAACTTAGAAACTGTAATGGGATAGAGGGAAATAATGCAATGATCACTGTGTAAAATCAAAAAGTCTGTGGGCTCAGATTCATGGTTCGCAAAAGTGTTCTCGGTGCATGGCATGACAGGATAAATAGATAACTTGGCAACAGATTGCTTGCAACGGTCGAGAAGCCTTCATTATTTTTGTTTTGTCTGCTATGGCGCGGTCCAACGGTCCGATGGTGAACCATAAATTCCTTTCTACCCATTCAGAGGGTCGGCTGAATGATTATGTTAGTCCCAATGGCTATATTTCTTCACCCCGGTGAAGTGCCATGTGACGTTGTTATGTTATCCTGATGAAGCTCCAATTTTACAAATTTGCCTTCTGCGAAGTTCCCTCTGGAACCTTCTGTAACTTGTTGATCTTAGTTCTCTTCTTGCTTAGCTTTCTAGCTTTCTTTCCAGTGAGTTTCGTCTCGGTATTCCTTTTTCCATTCTGATCCTTATCTTCTTTTTGCATAGTTACTTCGCGTTGTTGAGATTATTTCCTAAGATTCAACGACAATACTTCATCTTTATCTGGAACGGGTACTTCAATCTTTTGTGGGTCTTTTAGTGTTTTTGCAACTACAACATCTAGGTCTCTAGTGTTAGATAGCTTCACTTTTTTCTTCTTTTCTTCAATTAAGTGTGTGATCCTTCTAGTCGTGAAATATTTTAACTCTTTCTTCTTCTCCTCTAAAACTTCTTCTTCTTCTTTCCTTCTAGCTTGATCTCTTTCAATCCAAGGTTTTCCTAGTAACATGGTAAATGGGGCGTTGTTCTCAATAAATTTAATAATCTCAAAATCTTCCTCTGTCGAAGTTCCATTGGCATTCATAGAAATCTGGGTGAGCTTTCCACATAGGTTTATCAGCTTTCCTTTGAATAGTCCTATTCCTCCTAATGAAGGAATCATAGCAGGCCTTCCTATAGCTTCCCAAGTTCTTTCTCTCATGACATTTACCTGTGTTTCCTCATCCAGAACACAGTCAATGTCGAAGTATCCTATTATTTCTTCTATGCATGGTTTTTCTTTGAATGTCTCTGATAAGATGACATGTCGGTGGTCATTCAGGGTTTCATTTCTCTGTAGAAACACTTTCTTGGATTCTTTCTAGGGTTCTACCATAATCATAGTTTATGGATCTACCTTAGGTTTTTCTTGTCTCATGTTCATTCCTTCAAGCTTACAAATCATTCTAGGGAAATCCAATACTTCATGGTCAATAGCTTTGCAACAAAGACAACTAGGTCTTATTCCAAGGTATTCCTTAGCAAGATGTCTCGGTCTTATGCAACTGTAACAAAGGGTTAATCCTCTCTTTCTTTTAAATGATTCCCAACTCTTTCTATACTATGCACCAGGGTCATAGTAGCTAACCTGAAAACATTTCCTTCGAGGATCCTGCATCCACTTCTTAGTCCAAACCTTATTTATATGCATAGGTATAACATATCTTTCACTATTCTTATCATATCTATACATATCAAACCTTCTTTCATCTATTAATGCCCTAGCTTTCGAGCTAGGACAAAATCTATCAAACATACCTATATCCATAGTTTAGAAACAAAAATTTTCACTTATCTTACTTCTATAGAGCATAAAGCTTTCAGATCTAGAACTTTTCACTATTCTTACCTTTATTAGAGCACAGAGCTTGAAGATCTTGCCTCTTTTCTTCAGATATGACCTCTTTTCTTTGCATAGAGCTTCACAGGTAAAGTAGAATGCTGCGCACTAGGGAAACAGATCTGTGTACAGAGATTTCAAAGTTTTAGGATGGATCTTTGCACAAAGATTCTTCTTCTTTAGTTCCCAGCAATCACAGTTTCAGTCTCGACAATAGAACCATTTGTTGGCACAGGGGCAGACCCAAGGTTCAACGCTACAACAACGCACCAACAAAACCCTAACCACCATCCCTTTCAGCAACACCTACGAAGCAGATGAAGTCTCAAATGAGGTAGAGGCAAGGGTGGTTGCAGGACTCGGGTGTCTGCAACCTTAGCTGGGACACAGATCTATGATTGTGATACTTAACAAAGAACTTAGAACCGACAGTTCATCAATATTTAACCATTATATACTCTGTAGATAAAACAGAGCATCGCATCATTCATTCATATATGATGTGTCTAAGAACTTATCATAGAGAAGTAGGTTAGATCTAATAGATTCAGGCACTAGCACATTCATATAAGTCATATCTAACATCCATATACATCATTATCACAAAGCATAAATATATCTATCTATCTATATCAAATCACTTAGCAAGTAAAGACATAAACACATCAACACATTGCAGAAAGCATAGCAATACGCATATATGTGGTTCACCCCCACCCTGAGGCTACGTCCACCAACTCTTCTTCTTTATTAGCTTCTTCAATAGGTTACATGCACAAAGCCTCAAAACCCTACTCTGCATAGGACAAGAGATCTATGCAGATCACTATATCCTCCTTCCCCGAGTAGATCTAAGCACACAGCCTTCCACAGCCTCTTACACTAACTTGCACTTATCTCAGCAAGTCTCACACAGTATGCATATAGCACTTACAATCCTTCAATCACATAGATCTAGCACTTAGCCATTCGTAACTTCTCTATTATTACATTGCCTAGAAATCTATGTATACTTTACAACATAGGCCTAAACATGGGTAAACCCATGGGTTGATATCCCATACCCGTTACATAATTCCAAATCCCAAAAAGGACCTAAAAAGGGGCCGAGATCCTGTGATCTCTGATTCATCTTGTGCTCCTCCTTCGACAAGCTGTCAAAGTCCCAAAATAGATCAAACTTGACCAAGGATCTCCCAAAACTTGGTCAAGGCCCAACAGTCCATTTTGCATAAAGCTTGACTTTTCAAGTTGGCCTTCCCATGTCTGTAAAGTACTTCTCAGTCTCACACGTATCTTTGTATCTCACTCATCCTAGTAAATAAGGCCCCCATTGACTTCTTGATGGTGGGTCTGCTCTTATCGACTATGATACATTTATTTGAGTGTATGACCTAGAGTCCCACCCTAGACCTATTTAAATCATTAATAGGTAACCTTGTGCTCAAAAAATGACAAATCATCAGTGGCTTTCAACTAAGAGGTTTCCCTTGTGTTCGATGCCAACAACCATTATCACACATAGGGATTCATGTGATACCTTGGTTTCCATTTGACCCCATTGGTGGAGTCCTCATCTTTATCAGCAATATCCATCATTGGATACTATTAAGATATTCCCTATCATTTTATTTTCCATCTGGTGCATGGTAGAGTCGTACCTTGGTGTGGTTTTTTCAATATATTCATTTGAGTCCTTCCAAATCTTTCGCCTTCTACTACCCCTCATGTTGGATCATGGAGGATATCTTAATTCCTTCCTTCCAGTGGATATCTTCCTACTGATGTTAGCACATATTACTTTGGGACATATATTTAGAGTTATTATTAGTACCTTGTGGCTTGCAGTCATCAATGGTAGGTTCCCTCACTATTGACAATGGGAATACATTAATGCCCCTTGCTTGATATATTCTATCAAGTGTTCAACATTATCTCATTTATTCACACTTTCTATATTGCACTAGGTACCTTGATTCACATTATCATTAATGGTGGTTTGTCTCGCATTCATTAACAATATACATCATTGACTAGTAATGAAGTGGTGTCTCATTGTTTTTTACTCCAACACATTTATTCGCATAGTGTAGACTCGTACCATGGTGGATGTTTTTGAAGACTTTAGGTGAAGTACGAGCATCACATATTTTGTGCTCCTACCCAACTTGGATTGATTTTACCACCCTATTTGACATTGGTACTTGTAGAGTATCAATTTGTTCACTCCATTGGTTGTGGATATCCTCTGATTGATTCTGAGACATAGCTCCACTATATATCCATTTGTGGCTATGATCTACATCATTGCATGGATCCATTGTGTATTTTATTATGGCCATGATTTCTACTCATATATATCACATGAATCCACTATGTATAGTTTTCATGGTCATGGACATCATTTATTCTTTCATTACTCATGTATCTACAGTGTACTTGATTTGGAAACTGTGATTACATCACACTCAAGCATGGGTATGTATGACTTGAGAAGAGGGTATCTTACTTGTTTCTATTCTAGGTATTGTTCTGAAACTAGTATTTAACTAATACTACCCAATGGCCCCTCCACAATCTCATTACTATTTGTAATGTAGTTTGTCCATCAGTTTCTCTTATGACCTCACACATTAGGGGGTATATGTTATAACATCATTTGACACCTCATATGCTCATGATGAATCATTGGGATAAGCTACATCCCTTTCCATGTTTGCAGGATATGAATCCCACTTTTCCTCCCTAAAAACATCTTAAAAAATCCCATTTTTTTAGACATACACAACTATCCTTAAAGCATCTTGCATACATACACACCTTTCTAATTAGAAACCTGTGTACATGTTTAATTGGCACAAAAAAATAATAAATCCTGACATTTTGGGTGGATTTGACTAGTTCCCTAGGTTCCTGACCTCCCATATTATGTCCATATCTACTCCAACTGTCAAAAGGGAGTATAAAAGAGATCCTTGGGATGGAGGAAAATGATATCAAAGAGATGCATCCTTATGATGGAAGTTTCCTTATAGCTCTCCAAGCCCTTGTTTCCCTATTTTTTTGAGATTGTATTCTCCCTTGAAAACCCTTGTTTTCAAGATTTGTATTTCCCTTTATCTCATCAAAAAGAAATCCATTACTTCCTTGGACCTATTGGAATGCAAAACTTCAAAGGTAGAGATCATAATCTTAGGCCTTCGATGGAGGAATTTGGAGCCTAGTTCTAGGATCGTATCGCAACAATTACAGGTTGTAACCAAACCATTTTATTGTTATTAATAATATAAATCTCACTCTCTTCCACTTCTCTTTGTGAATTCATGTTTTTTATGAGATTATTTGTATTTTATTTTGAATCTAACATATAAAGTGAATTGATTATATTTAGTTAGTTAGCATATAACTACCTTTTTACAATTGCATACTTATTTGGTTGCAGTAATTTGAAAAGATCACGGTGAAGGATATTTGGAGTGAAATACCTTGAGGGATCGACTTTAGACGTTGGGTTCCAAGTATGTTCTCTTTCCTTTCTTTTGAAAGTTAGTTATTGCAAGTATTTATCTTTAATTAACTACCTAATTAGAGTTTCAGAAAATTCTTTTAGGGAACTTCTCTATTGTGGCCCATGACCCAAATCCATAGGACTTAGATTTCCATAAAAACATCGACCCTGAGGTAGTTTCCACTTAAACATAGAAAACACAACCAAAAAGTAGACAAATATGAGGAATGTGGCCTTCTCATGCACATCTGTGCATGCATGCAACATCTTTGTGAGCAGGTATTTGCACCAGTTCAAAGATGTGCCATTTTTTCTAAACTCGACCACTGGGATGGTGTCGAGCATACAGTCTCCCCATAAGTAATTCTTCAAGAAATTTCATGCAATTATGTATCAGGAACATCAAACCTTCTCGTCATTGATCTAGTTGATGAGTGCTCCATGAACTCCTCTCTGTGTTCCATACTTGTCATATAAACTGATCTCTCCCTTCTTGTGACTGTACTTCCTTGATCCCTCACAACCTTATGTGATGCATTTCCTTTCCATGGAGAGACTGGTCAACTTATGAATATATTCATCATGGATGGGGTAAGCCTTATCCAACCAAAAGGTACCATTGTGCTCTCGGCCGATGAGAAATGTGGTGCACCGGGAAACTTATCCAGTAGTGTCAGACACTGATAGGTAATGCAAATTGATGAAGGTAGCTCTATCCAAAAAGTGCATGAAAGATGGTTTCCATTCCCATTGTAGTTCACCAGTTAGAAGGGCCAAGAAATCCATAAATGTCTGCATCGCTATCTGTGGGTACTACAAGGAATTTGCGATATCCATGTCGAACAATCGGGTTTGCTCAAACTTTCCATGAATATTCCCTAGGAATTCAATGTGGGGATCAATGATCGGAAGTGTGAACCATCATAGAAAACTAGTGTTGGTAGACAATTACAGCAAGTGGATATGCGGAAGCAACCCCAATGAATGCTCAGGGTCTCCAGGACTAGATATGAAACTAACTTGAAGAAAACATAATAACATTGAATATTTAGGCAAAGGAGAGTATTTAGAAAACATTCAGGAGGTGACGTGACTAGTAGGTATTAAGAAATACAATGTGGAGGTAAAGAGACATTAATTTCATATTTCCCATCGAGCGCGACAAAATCTAAGAGTGATTTGGGAGATTAAGAAAATTAGCAGGAACACAATAATGAGATATCAAAGTGAATAGAAAAGTAATTTCCACGCTAACGATTAACCAAAATGTTACTGATAGTTGGTGGAATTTAAATGGAATATTCCGGTTGTGATGAGATAGTGAGAAAAAAGGTACCATTGATAGTTAATGAATGAAGATATAGTGATAGCGACACGGTACATATTTCAAGCTCAAAGTAACTAAATAAAAAAAAATTGATTTGGACCTCCCTGACCACAAAGGTGATATCTGGGATGGATAAATAGACAATGACAACTAGACTTTAAGAAAAGTGACAATTGGACACGTCACCATTTTATTTATAGAAGATAAAAACAATAGCACAAGTGAAATCCTAGCTATTGAATACACTCTTGGAGATAGGAGCACTATGCAATTTCTCATATTAAGAAGAAATTTTTGGCTTCAAGCATGCACCATTCACCCATATTGGGAAAATAATGCCATTAAGTTGTTTGAGTCTAACAAATCCATATTGATGGATTTTCACAACTATAAAAGGTCCAAGTCGATGCATTTGTTGTTTCCCAGGATGCTTTTGATATTAACTATCATATAACAGAACTTGATCCCCTTATGAAAATGTCTTGGTCTTAATGTTCTTATCATGCCAAGCCTTTTGTCTATCCTTCTCAACTATTTGATGAAAATTGGCCAAAAATTGGGCTTCTTCCAACACCACAACTATGTGACCTGTTGCACAACTGATTTTTCATCTTTCATGTGGGTGACTTGCTCAATATATAAACTTGGAGTGATGAATTCGACAGGAACAACTACTTCTCAGCCATAAACTAGTTGGAATGGAGTATATTTATGAAATTTATTTTCTATGGTCATGTAGGCCCATAATACTGCATGAACCCTTTCATATCAATCATATTGAATAGCACAACAAACTTTAGTGAATCCCTTCTCTAGTATTTTGTTAAACGCCTCCAGTGTACCATTGTCTTGTAGATGATACAGGTTGCTCTTATGGTGATGAATGAGAAATTATCATGTAAGAGTAACAATAGTTTATCAAGGAGGATCTAGGAATGCTCCCAGAGGTCCAGGAGGATATGGAATGCTCCCAAAGGTCCAAGAGGATATAGAAAAGATCAAAAAAAGTTCATCTCAAATTCTCTCAAAAACTACATCAATGTGTAGAAGTCAGTGATAACTTTACAACGATGCAAAAATAACCTCAAATGGAGCTCGTATGAAAAAGTTATGCATGGTTAAAGTTTAAGTTAAACTAGGGAAAAAAGGCAAAAGTCAAATGTCAAAGTCAAGGTGACACGTGTCACCACTACAAGGGTGACACATGGAACAACCATACAAATGTATAGTGCTGACATGGCCACACCTTGGAGCACCATGTGTCTCACCGTACATCTGACTAAGAAAGTGACTCAACATCCATATGGCCAGGTGGACCAATTACAATTTGACACATGGAATAGATATACCAATGAGAGGCTACCACATGGTAGCCTCCCATTGGCCATTAATGGGTAAGGTTGGTTAAAATTTTGTTGGATCCTAGAGGATTGAACCCAGGTCTCCCGCATAACAACCCAACAAACTCACCATTACACCAAGCGGTTAAGTCTTAACCATATGGGGCACAACTTGTAATTAAAGTCATTATCTGTAATTGTTGGTAGAGAAAAGGCCAAGGGCCTAAGCCCCCAGCCCATGGTTTATCGAAACTCCATGTAATCAAATCCCTACATTGGTGGGGATATAACTATATGCCATCACATATATAACCACATGTTATATATATAACTCTGAAACTATATAACAACCACCGCATGCAGTTATAAAAAAATGTTATATATAGTGTGTTCAATGGGGTTTGATCCCGCGACCCACTATATAATGTTCCAACAACTTAACCATTGCACCATATATTATGGGAATCCAAACAATTAATAATTAAGTTGATGTCGTAGTTAACCCAAGGTGCAGAGCTCGATCAGACCCGCAGCCTATTTAATGGGTGCACATCCCAATGTGGACAAATAATCTGAGTTGGACACATTTCATAATGTAGGCATAGATCCCAATGCAAGCATAGATTCCAAGGAGTACAAACAGTGTATTGTTTTATGTGCCATAGATTTCCTAGATTTTGGTGTTGCATAGATTTGTGTGCCATGACATACTTTGTCCAAATATAGGCATGTTTATACTCATTTTTATTATTTTCTCGAGAGGAGTTCAATGGTGATGTTATTTTTGACATAATATGTTGTATTTAGAGGTATTAGTCCATATTTTCATTAATGAGCGCCATAGAGAAACAGTGCACAAAATCCACATAATGCACTTATCCTAAGTTTTGGAGCAAATATGACTTTGCACTCACAGAGTAAAGACAATGCATAAATGAACGGTTGA
>SNQJ01S0033126.1:47527-59923 GCA_010110895.2 Picea sitchensis | reverse complement strand
CTTTTCAATATGAGCACTCTACCACCTATTCCAAAAACTCATCATGGGGAGGCCCCCCAAAATCACCCTAGAGATCCTTTAAGATTATATGGAATCATTAAAAAAAAGGAGAGAAGAGAGAGATGCCAAAAGTCAAATAGAGTTAGAATCATTAGAAAAAATGAGTGAAGAAAGAGACATAAAACTCCAAATAGAGCTAGAGGCAATGCTTGATAAAAAGAAATTAGACTCTTCAAAGATACCATTCAAACTCAAATACATGATAGATTCTTAGGGGTCAAGAGTGAATTACAGACAATGAAGGATAGGATTCAAGAAACGGAAAAACATAAACAATCAACCCAAGAAGGAGAGGCTCAATAAAATCACAACTTGAGAGATAGGATTAAAGAGCTAGAAGAAAAACCAACCAACAATTTGACCCTCAGTAATCTCGAAAACAAATTGGATATCAAAGCCATCAAAGAGGAAATGAATAAGGTAATTGAATTGGACTATGATCTTAATAAAAGAGCCTTGAACCTCATAATTTTTGGTATAAAAGAACAACAAGAGGAGTATATGCTAGCAATAGTAAAATAATAATTAAATAATAAATTACAAATTGATACAACTTACCTCATAGAAGCAAAGAGTCTAGGAAAAATAATTGATCACAAAGATAGGTTTATTTGTGTCAAAGTAAGTTGTAATGACCATAAATATAGCATACTCAGTAAATCTCTGAGCTTAAAAGGGCGAGGAATGTTTATAAATGAATACCTCTTCCCGAAGACCAAGCTGAATTAAGGAAGGAAGTTCAAAAAGTAAAAGAAGTCAGGAAAGAAGGAAAATGGGCAATAATTAGAAATCGAAAATATATTGTTTGGGATAGAGACTAGAAGGATAATAATAAATAGGAATTTGGGACAATCAAGATCTTTTTTTGGAACTGTCATGGTTTTCCGTGGCACAAAGTCCCTATGATAAGTTGGATCCCGAGTGATATTGATATTATTTTTCTAGTTGAAACTTGGGAGCATGAAGAGTCTAAGGTCCCTAACATAAAAGGATTTTTCTTGTGGTCGACATGGAACAACAAGTCCCATTGTAGAGGGATAGGAAGCATAACTTGTTATATTAGAAAGAGAATTTCTCCTCACATTCAACTTCATAAGACCGACCCTCTAAATCAGTACATTTGGATAGAAATACTAGACACCAATGCTAAGAATATGTATATAACAATTTGCTATTTTTCACCTATTAATTCTACTTTTTATAAGAAAAACAATCTAGATAGCAATTGTCCCTATAATAATTTAGAACAACATATTCATAATTTTAAAAATGAAGGTAATATCCTCCTGCTATGAGACTTTAATGCTATGACTGCAACTAAACAAGCTAATCTTTTAAGCATTGATTCCAACCATAATCCTTTATGGCTAGATGAGGACCTTGTTTTATCTAATAGCTACAAAAGAAGCTCCGAGGACTTAATTGAGAATTTGTTTGGTACTGATTTGGTCAAGCTCTATATCTCTCAAGACCTAATAATTTGAAATGGATTAATGAGGTGGCCAAACTCCAACCAGATGCCTTGTATTCATGGGCTAGGTAGTAGTGTCACAGAGTATGTGATATTTGATATCCTCATTTCCAAACAAACATAAACTTTTAACCTTTTAAATGACCATGAAACTGACTCTAATCATAAACCTTTAACTCTAACTCTAAACGGTTCCTTGAACATAAGTGCCATTGAAGAGAATTCTGATAATCAAAGACAATTTCACTTTGACAAAAGTAAAGTTGGCATTTTCTTAAAGGATTTAAATAGTAAATTACATCTCCTAGCTTATAAGGACAACATTGAAGAACTCTATCATAATTTTAAAACTACCCTTTCCACTGTTAAGTTTTGAGCTATTATTGGGTTTCTTTTCAATTTACTAGATAATAATAACATAGGTAGGATCACTGAGAGAAACACAATCACAAGATATACAACATTTATCCTTGCAAACCCTCATGGGAGAGAAAACCCAACAAAAACTTCCTTAATATAGATAGTCAATACAATGCCAAGACAATAAACCAAAACACTAGAGAATATCCAACACTGATTAATGCGCCTCTCTCTTCCTTCTTCTCCCAGCTACAACTACCAAACTTGCACACTTGATGAGAGAATGAGTGAGTGAGATAATGAGGTGTTGGCTTCCTTTATTTATACAAGCTGGCAGGCACTGGAAATGTGTTTCTTCGCTGGGCAGGGTCGACTTGTCTTCTTAGTGGTTAAAACCACTTTAATTAGGTATGGGGGCCAACTTCTTAATTTTCATAATACAATTAGGGTTTGACCAATCCGCAAAAGGGTATTTGGTCAATTACAATGCCCTACATGATCAATCCACAAAACAAGATTGATCAAATGAATAATAACTCAATAATAAATAGAATACTCTTTGCAGTTACAATATTTCAACACTTCTCCTTAACAAGAAGGTTGTTCTTCAACATCATCAGTAGAGAGAGAGAGGGCAACAACATCAACAACTTCTAGAACACTGACTAACATCTCTATAAATCATCGAAAGTTTTTCTCATCATCAATATCATCATCCACAACAAGGAGATGGAATGGAATCATCATCATCTACATCAACATGGATTAGTACAACACTAATACATCATCATCATCAATAAAAACACGAGGTTGATACAACATCACAACACAAAGGATGGATCATCATCAACATCATCAATAAGCTGGAAATATTCAACATGAAGTTGACATATCATCAACATCAACACGAAGTTGGAAATCTTCAACACGAAGATGACATCTCAACAACGTCAGCACGAGGCTGTAAATCTTTAGCCCAAGGCTGGCATCACAACAACATTAGCACGAAGCTAGAAATATTCATCACAACGCTAGAATCACAAAAACATCAGTACGAAACTGGAAATCTTCATCACAAAGCTATCATCACAACAACATTATCACAAAGCTAGAAATCTTTAGCACAAGGCTGGAATCACAACAACATCAGGACGAAGTTGGAAATATTTAACACAAGGCTAGCATCAACACCACTTCCCCTTTCGAGGGAGGTCCTTTCGGACTACACCAAGCTTGTCTCAGAAGTGCTCAAACTTTACACGAGACACAGGCTTGGTCAACACATTTGCAACCTGTTCATCCGTGCCAGCATAATGGAACTTTATGGCTCCTCTCTACACCATATCATGAATGTAATGATACCATATTTATATGTGTTTTGACTTTTCATGGAACATAGGGTTCTCTTTCAGTTTTATGCAACTCTGGTTATCACATAGAATCATGGTTTCTTCCATCTCCATATCAAATAGACCTGTCAAAAACTTCCAAATCCATATGGGTTCACAACTGGTAGAACATGCAATAATGTATTATGCTTTTACCATGCTGAGAGAAATACTTGATTTCTTCCTACTTTGCCATGAGATCATGGTTGACCCCAGACTGAAAAAACATCCTGAGGTTCTCTTTCTATCATAGACACTTCTAGCCCAATCTGAATCGGTATATCCACTCATTCTTCAACTGGTAGAACATGCAGCAATGCATTCTGCTTCTACTGTGCCGAGAGAAATACTTGATTGCTTCCTACTCTGCCATGAGGTCATGTTTGACCCCAGACTGAAACAACATCATGAGGTGCTCTTTCTGTCAGAGACACTTCCAACCCAATCTAAATCGGTATATCCACTCAGTTTGAAGTCTTGATCCCCATTATAACTGACACCAAAATCCAACGTAACCTTAAGTTATCTCATCACATGTTTTGCAACAACAATGTGAACACGTCCAGGTTCTACCAAAAATTGACTCAAGGTGTTCACAACAAAACATATATATGGCTTAGTATTCGTTAGATACATCAACGATCTAATGATTTGTCTATACAGTGTAGCATCAACCAATTTTGACAAAGTATCTACCAGGAGCTTCAACTTAGTTTTCATGGGTGTGTTCATGGATTTACACTCCAACATATCAAACCTCTTCAATTTTTCAACTACATACTTCCCTTGGTTGAGGAAGATCTTCTCTGGGCTCTACTAGACCTCAAGACTAAAGAAATAGTGCATTAGGTCGAGGTATTTCATCTCAAATTCTGCAGCGAGCTTCTTCTTACAATCAATGATGATATTTTCTTCTCAAGTTAGAAATAAGTCATCCAGATATAACAAAAATATAATAGGCTCATCATTCATAACCTTGAAGTAAAGGTTAGAGTCAACTTTACTCTTGGTAAAGCCCAAGATCATCATGAAACTATCAATTCTTCCCTACCAAGCTCTAGGAGCTTGTTTCAATTCATACAGAACCTTCTTCAATATGCATACATGAGTCTTTTTGTCTTCAACCTCAAACCCTTGAGGTTGTTCTATATACAATTCTTCTTCAATGACACCATTTAAGAAGGTTGTTTTCACATCCATCTGGTGTAACTTCCACTTCATCTTAGCTGCAAGGGCTACGATGGTTCTTATTGAAGTGTATCTAGTTATAGGAGAAAATGTCTCTTCATAATCAATGCATTCCTTTTGAGAAAATCAATGAGCTACAAAGATTTCTTTATATTTCTCAATACTTCCATCAACAACATGTTTTATTTTGTATATCCATTTGGAAGATACCACATCCTTTCTCTTTGGTCTGGGAGTTGTTTCCCATACATCATTCTTTATAATGAATATGTATTCTTTTGTCATGGAATCTTCCCATTCTTTCTTCTGAATGACTTCTTCAAATCAAGTAGGCTCCTTCTCTAAAATATCACACATCAAAGCCATGTAATTGGAAAATAAATTGGGTTTATTAACTTGTCTCATGGTTCCTTCGGGGGCACCATACTTCGACTCTCCATATTGAATAAGTTCCCTTGCCTAGGTCGGCTTTCTCTTATGGGAGATCGTCATCTTGGGAGCTTATTGATATTCTATTATGTCATGATCTTCTGGAATCTCCTCATCAGGGGAAGTTATGAATTTCCTCACTGGTTCTGCAACTCTGGGAGCTATAGGTTCTTTTTCATATACTTCTTCAAGCTAGCATCTTCTTGATTTCTTGAGTGTTGTATCTTCATCAAAGGTTACATCTATGTTGATATCAATATGATGGTAACTTGATATATAAATTATGAAGGCCTTGGAGACCTCATAGTATCCAACAAATATTCCCTTCTATCCTGAAGGGTCTAGCTTGGTTCTCTTCTCTTTAGGAATGTGTACAAATACTGGATAGCCAAATATTTTGAGATGTCTTACTTCTGGCTTCTTTTCATAGAACATCTCTTCGGGGGTTTTGAACCCAAGTGCACTATGGGATAATATTTTCTGTACATACACTATTTTTCTTATTACTTCTACACATAAATGCATTGGAAGATCTTGATCATGAATCATAGTCTTCACTGCTTCCATTATAGTTATGGTCTTTCTCTCTGCTACACCATTTTGTTGAGGATTGTAGGGAGTGGTGAGCTCCCTCTTAATCTCGACATATTTAAAAAAATTTACAAACTCTTTTGAGGTGTATTCTCCTCCATTACTGACATGAGTATCTTGATATTTCTTTCAGAGAGATTCTCTATCAAGGCTTTGAATTCCTTTAATTTACCGAACACTTCATCTTTTGATTTCAAAAAGTAAACCCAAGTTTTGCGAGAATAGTCATCAATAAAAGACACATAGTATACATACCCACTAATGGAGTTTGATGGCACTAGGCCACATACATCTGATTGAATGAGTTGTAGGACTCCTTCTGTTTTATTGTCTCTCTTCGGGAAGGGGTTCTTGATGTTATTTCCTTGTGCACATCCATTGCACACACCTTCATGTTCAACCTTGAATTTTGGTAGACCTTTGATTACCTTGATTACATATGGAAATGCCTTGTGGTTGATGTGAGCTAGTCTTAAATGCCAAAGTTCACATGGATTCTCAATGGAATGAGTCAAGGTTGCTTCTGAGTAACCTTTTAGCTTATACAAGCCCCCTTCTTATGTTCCAATAACAATTGCATCTTCTATGTTTTTTCCTTTGGGCCACATAAGAACTTCTCCATCTATGAAAAAAACTATGAAGCCTTTCTTATCTAAAGCTGAGATAGAAAGTAAGTTCTTTTTCAAACCTAATACATATAGTACATCCTTCATATTCATTGGGGTCCCTGAATCAAGTTTATAATTGGACTCTCCTACTCCTTTGATAGGGTACTTGAAATCATCTCCAAGTGTAACTTTCTGGGGAAATTTCTTTTCTGTAAGAAAAGAGAGAATGTCTCTTTGTCCTGTCATGTGCTTGGAAGCACCACTATGTATGAGCCAAGTGTCCTCACCAGGTGACACTGATCCTGAGAGGGCAGATATTAAGACATAGTCTTCAATCTAATCTTTTATCATCTTTGTGGGTGGCTCTTCATCTTCAACTGTATGGGCATGGTGCCTTCTTAAAATGTGGGTGGGCCTTCATCTTCAACTATATGAGTTGTCATTATGATTTCATATTCATCTAGATTATCACCAATTTATTCTAGTTGTTCCTTGAATTGTGATGTTCTAGAGAAATATTCATGAATTGTTTCTCCTTTCTTCATCCTTGTACTTTTGATTTGAGTTCTTAGATTCATCTTCCAGTTGATGTTCTTTCCTTCATACATTATGGTTAGGGAATCAAACATTTCTTTTGGAGTTTTCTTTGAATCCACTTGAGGAATCAAGTGATATTTAATAGAGTTTGCAATGATTCTTTTGGCCCTAATCGTGTCCTTTTGGTGTTTTTCTTTAGCTACAACATCGGTAGGTTCTGGTACATCTTCTTTAATAAATCTTTCTAGGTCATTCTCTTCAAGAATGAGTGCAATTCTATACTTCCAGGAACAAAAGTTTTCCACACCTTCTAGTTTGTCAACAAGCTTAGTGCTTGCAAACATCTTGACCTGGAGCTAGGAAAATGACCAAAAATTGAAAATGCTCATAATTTAAATCTGAACTTACCAAGAGGTGCACTTGGCTGAGTCGAGTAGTCTGGTGCAGTCAGATTTCAGAAAATCAAAATTTTTTCCCTTCAAACTGGGCCTGCGGAATTCAGGACAGGTACTTTTGGTACTGGTTCTGGTTTCCTGGTTTTTTGGTTTTCTGGTACCAGTGAAAACTAGGGTTTCAATTTCTGGGAGTTATGTCCACTAAAAAGGTGCGTTGAGGCTGCCAAAGAGTTTGCTATATTAGAGCGCACTTCTTTGATGACTTTTAGGCTAAAATTATTTTTCAATACAAAACCCTAATTTTCTTGTACGACAATAATGATGTTTTTGCTTATCCAATGTAAGGTTCTCTCTTTAGCTTAGCTCTGATACCATGTTAAGTTTTGAGCTATTATTGAGTTTATTTTCAATTTACTAGATAATAATAGAATAGGTAGGATCACTGAGAGAAACACAATCACAAGATACACAACATTTATCCTGAGAAACCCTCATGGGAGAGAAAACCCAACAAAAAATTCCTTAATATAGATAGCCAATACAATGCCAAGACAATAAACCAAAACACTAGATAATATCCAACACTGAGCAGTGTGCCTCTCTCTTTCTTCTTCTCCCAACTGCAGCTACAAAACTTGCACACTTGATGAGCGAATGAGTGAGTGAGATAATGAGATGTTGGCTTCCTTTATTTATACAAGCTGGCAGGCACTGGAAAGGTGTTTCTTCACTGGGTAGGGCTGACTTGTTTTCTTAGTGGTTAAAACCATTTTAATTAGGCCTGGAGGCTGACTTCTTAATTTTCATAATACAATTAGGGTTTGACCAATCCTAAAAAGGGGACTTGGTCAATAACAATTCTCGACGTGATCAATCCAAAAAAGGGGATTGATCAGATGAATAATAACTCAATAATAAATAGAATACTCTTTGCAGTTGCAATATTTCAACATCCACTTCTATTAACAAGTTCTCTTTTGAGGTGTCTTGTAAAAAGAATAATAGAACAACCAACCCTTGGTATGATAAAGAATGTAAAATTTCTAGGCAATTCATTAGGGATGCTTCTAATGAGTCCTTAAAACTTGATAAGATCAATACGTACAAATCCCTAATTAAAAGGGAAAAAAATGTACTATATCAATAAAAGGAAAGAGAAGCTTTCAAAACTGTCTAAGTTGGATCCTAAGAAGTTATGGAGCCAAATTTGATCCGGATTATTTTTAGACAGACATGAAGACAAAAATATAACCTATATATAACAAGGAAATACATAGAGATAATGCGGAGAACACAAAAATATAGTGAAAACCAACTTCTATTAATGAACAAGAGAGAAAAAAAATTTAGAACACAAACTGAAGAATGGGGTAGCCTATCTATGAAAATAAAGATATGTTGGCTACGCTTCATTCACAACAATATTTACATCACACTCCATTTCATGCTTAAAGGGCCTCCTTCCCATTGCTATGTCCCACAGGAGAACAATGGACTAAATAGTGAGAGGAGAACAATTCCCATGATGAATGTGGGATAAATTGGACTAATTTTATAAAATGCCATAGGCATGTAAAACATTAGGACTTCCCCGGTGGTCACTCATCTCAATACTACTCTAGCCTGAGTGCACTTAACTATGAAGTTCTAATGGGATTCGGTGCGTTAACACTATGTTGTAGGAATGTGCATAAGACCACTAGGAAATCATTACATGATGTCTACAATTAACAAATGAAGATGACATTCCATTCCATTCCCCATCAAAATGGTGAATATCATAGTTTATCAAAACCATGGGCTCACAATGGTGATTCAGTGGAAAAGGTGGATGGCCACCGAGATCCATCTGGATCATTCCTCCCCCCTTAGTAAGAAAGGGTACTCATTGCGTCAAGTTCCCTTGGGAGATGGGGAGACTTCTTCTAAATCTAAATCTTGGTGCACTACTTGCCTTGCTGAAGAAGTTGTATTGCTAGCTTGTTGAAGGTTGTCATGAACTTGTTGTTGGAGGGGTTGGATCTGTTCAGGCAATCTAGCTGCATGATCTACCTGAGTGTGGGAGGACTCTGTTGGTGAAGATGTAGCATGAAGAGTATGAAGGGTTATATTTTAACCTTGCTTGAATGGGCAGTGTGGAGGCACCCTCGTATGTGTAGAAAGAACATATTGGTACTCTTCTACAATCTTGTTGATCTGCTTCTACTAGATAGAAATGTCTTGGGTTGAGGCTACAGTGGTTGCAGTTTCCTTTTGTGCACCTTCTGATCGGATTGTGAAGAGGCTAAACTTTTCAGTGTGAGAGATTACTTTGTGGCATTGTTTTGGTGGGACAATAGTCAGAACTACCTCTGGTATCCTGTATAGTTGACCCCCCAAAGTAACAATGATGCTATGGGGTCAAGACTCATAAACAACATGGCACCTCCACAAATATGGTTGGCCTAATAGAACATCAAAGACTTCTAGTGGGGAAAAATCACACAATACCTAATCCTTGAAGGGATTGATGTCGTAGGAAAGATGACATTACTGACTGACAAAAATATATTGACCCTGGCGAAGCCACCCAATGTTGTATGGTTGCGGGTATGGTGTTGTTGGAAAATTCAACTACTTGACAATCTTTGTTGAGATGATTTTCTTTTGGCTTCCTCTATCAACAATAAAATGCAGTGGGGTCCCCTTCACCCACATATGTGATTGGAAGAGTTTCTCCCCCTCCTTAGAATCCTCTTATGGTTAGATTGTTGCAGTTGTGATAGTAGCAGTGGGTTATGCATCAATGATCTGATTCCTTTTATTATTTTCTGAATCAAGGTCCAAGACGGGGTTCAATTCTTTATATTTGAGCTGGGCCAACAATGAATGTATTGAGCGACATCCATTAGTGTTGTGCCAAGGGTTGTTGTGGAACTCATACCACTTTTCGATGTCTTTATTAGACTTCTCGTTACCTTTCTTTTCCTGTATCTAGGACTGGATCTCTTGAGGTTGGCCTTCCTTTCTCTGTCCTTCATTATGTGAGTTAGAGTTTCCTTTTCCATGCTTCTCCCACTTACTCTGCTACTTGAATTTTTGCTCAATTTTGACTCCATATTGATAAGCATCTCCCAGTGAGGATATGTCCAAGAAATCCATCTTTGTTTGGATGTACCTATGTAGACCACTCTGGTACTTCAAAACTAGGTGTCACTCGAAGTCTTTGATACCCAGCTTTGAGCACAAGGTATGAAATATGTTGGTGTAGTCTAACATGGTTTTGTCTCTTTTCTGACATAGAGTTGTCCATCTCATGTATTGGTCATCATATTTTTCAACAGGGTAGAACTCCTCCTTTAGGGAATCTACAAATGTCACCCGAGTCGATTCTCTCCCAAATAGTCTAGATTCATCTATATTGTACCTCTCCCAGTAACCCTCCCACCAAGCTCTGACATGGGGAAGGGATTTAAGGAGAATGAAGGTGATCTTTTCACTGTTGGAAAAATCTTGGATAGAGTAAGAACCTTCTAGCAGATTCAACCATTTTTCTAGAGCATATGCAACTATCTGGCCTTCAAATAAGGGGATATCAAAACTGACTTGTACCTTGAAGAGTGTCTTACTTGCGAAATGGCTTCTTGTCGAAGATGCCTTAGTCGCCGCCATCAGTAGTCTTCGAAGGAACTGAGAAAAGTTTTCCATCATCTCGTTCCTCTGTCACACAATGGATTCCTAGAGCAACGTCTTGAAAGGATATCCGACTTTTTCATCTCTCTTTTATTCTACCATGGGAGGTCTCTTGGGTTGGTGAGAGCAGTTGTCCTCAAGTGAAACTAGCTCAAGACCAAACTCTCTATACCCCGACCTCGTCGGGGACCTGGTCTTATAAATGACAAGGAGCAACCTGCTCTGATACCACTGATCTGGATTATTCTGAGAATGACATGAAGACAAAAATATAACCGATATATAACAAGGAAATACACAAAGATAATGTGGAGAACACAAAAGTATAGTGAAAACCAACTTCTATTAATGAACAAGAGAGAAAAACATTGTAGAACACAAACTGGCAGAATGGGGTATCCTATCTCTAAAAAGAAAGAGACATCCTATCTCTAAAAAGAAAGAGACGTTGGCTATGCTTTATTTGCAACAATCTTTACATCACACTCCATTGCATGCTTAAAGGGCCTCCTTCACCTCAATTATATATGAGAGAGTGAGAGGAGAATAATTCCCATGATGCATGTGGGATAAATTGGACCAAGTTTATAAAATTCCATAGTCATGTAAAACACTAGGACTTCCCGGGTGGTCACCCATCCCGACACTACTCTAGCTTGAGCGCACTTAACTGCGGAGTTCTAATGGGATCTAGTGCATTAACATTATGTTGTAGGCATGTACATAAGGCCACTAGGAAATCATTACATGATGTCTGTAATTAACAAATAAAGATGGCATTACATTCCTCTCCCCATCAAAAGGGTGAATATCATGGTTTATCAAAACCATAGGCTCAAAATGGTGATTCAGTGGAAAAGGTGGATGGTCATCGAGATCCATCTAGATCAAAATTATAAACCGCAATACTAAAGAAAATAATATGATTCCCTTAAGAGACTGGAATTCCTACCTTAAAAGTCTTTATGAGTTCCCTAATGTCATGGACACCATTCTTATTGTCCCTACAAAGGATTCGATTTTTTCTTTAGATGACATAGAGTTCGAGGTTAAGCGACTTGCAAATGGGAAAGCTAAGGACATTGAAGGCTACCAAGCTGAAAATTTTAAAATCGGAGGGCCTATCCTTGTCCCTCACATACACAATCTATTCAATTTAGTAGTCAAGAAAGGCTTCCCTAAACCCTGGACGCAAAGCCTCATTATTCCAATTTTTAAAAACAAGGATAGAAACATTCCCTCTAATTATAGGACCATTATGATTATCTCAATTTTATCCAAGCTTTATGGAATTATTTTGGAAAAGAAGATTAGCCTTTGGATAGAAAGTCACAGTAAAAGAGATAAAGGCCATGTTGGTTTTAGGAGATATCATTCAACTTTGGACCATCTTGTTACCTTTAGGATAATTGCAGAGGAGTTCCACAATACTAAAAACAATTTTTTTTGTTGTTTTGTTGACTTTAGAAAATATTTTGACATGGTTCCTAGGAAAAACCTTTGGAATAGGTTGGAAGAGATCAAAGTGCCTCTCTAGTTGAGGGTTTTTGCAATAAGGATGTATGTGAACGTTATTGCTAAGCTTAAAAACATTGAGGGCTGGTCGAAAGAGATTAACTACAATATTGGAGTCAAACAAGGTTGTCCCTTGTCCCCTACCCTTTTTGGCATATACATTGACAAGTTAGAATATTGTT
>SNQJ01S0033126.1:27548-47477 GCA_010110895.2 Picea sitchensis | reverse complement strand
GAATGCAAAATTGCTAGGAAATCCATTAGGGATGCTTCTAATGAGTCCTTGAAAATCAATAAGATCAATACATGCAAATCCCTAATTAAAAGGAAAAAAAGGTACTATATCAATAAAAGGCAAGAGCATCTTTCACAACTATCTAAGTTGGATCCTAAGAAGTTATGGAGCCAAATTCTAAACTGCAATACTAAAGAAAATAATAGGATTCCCTTAAGGAATGGAATTCCTACCTTAAAAGTATTTACGAGTTCCCTAATGTCATGGATACCATTCCTATTTTCCCTACAAAGGATGTGATTTTTTCTTTAGATGACATAGAGTTCGGGGTTAAGCGACTTGCAAATGGGAAAGCTAAGGACATTGAAGGCTACGAAGCTGAAATTTTTAAAATCAAAGGGCCTATCCTTATCCCTCACATACACAAGCTCCTCAATTTAACAGTCAAGCAGGGCTTCCCTAAACCCTAGATGCAAAGTCTCATTGTTCCTATTTTTAAAAATGGGGATAGAAACATTCCCTCTAATTATAGGACCAACATGATTAGCTCGATTTTAGCCAAGCTTTATGGAATTATTTTGGAAAAGAAGATTATCCTTTGGCTAGAAAGTCATGGTAAAAGAGATAAAGGCCAGGCAGGGTTTAGGAGATATCATTCAAATGTGGACCATGTTGTTACCTTTAACATCATTGTAGAGGAGTTCCGCAACACTAAAACCAATATTTTTTGTTGTTTTGTTGACTTTAGAAAAACTTTTGACATGGTTCCTAGGAAAAACCTTTGGAATAGGTTGGAAGAGATAAAAGTGTCTCTCGAGTTGAGGGCTGCTGCAATAAGGATGTATGAGAACGTTATTGCTAAGTTTAAAAACACTAAGGGCTGGTCGAAAGATATTAACTGCATTATTGGAGTCAAATAAGGTTGTCCCTTGTCCCCTACCCTTTTTGCAATATACATTGACAAGTTAGAAGATTGTTTGGAAAAACAAGGTTGTGTTGGCCTTACTCTCACTGGTATAGTTATCAATCTTCTTCTTTATGTTGATGATATCGTTCTTATGGAAAGGAGTCCTTGTGATCTTTAAAACTAACTAAGAATCCTCAAGGATTTTTTCTCCAATATGTGTATGACTGTTAATATTGATAAGACTAAGGTCATGATTATTAAATCCAACAAAATCACTTATGATACCTTCGTATATGACAACAAAAACTTGGAGAAAGTGACTTCATACAAATATCTTGGAATCGGTATTCACCACAAGCGCAACTGGAATTATAGCATTGAGAAAAATATTATTTGGGGATGGAAAGCTTATTATGGGATTGAAAATAATTATAATTCAGTCGATCTTTGGATTTGGGATAAGAAGAAACTCCTCTTTGAGACTCTCGCTACACCTGATATTCTTTATGGATGTGAATTATGTGGTTGTAGTATCTCTCGTGAATCCCGGAGAAAGATAGAGCAAATACAAAAGAATTTTATAACCTATAATCTTAAAATTAAAGGAAATACGCCCTATCGCATTGTCCTCTTAGAAACAGGCCTCTCCCCCATTGAGAGCATGACTATGACTAGATACCTAATGTATAAGAACAAGTTAAACAACATGGAAGACAATAGGATTCCTAAAATTGCTTCAAAATCGAGTTGTAACCACCATCGACTCAAGTGAGGATGGCATAAAGATGCCTAGTCTTGGCTAAACTATTGGGGAATCATGGAAGACACTATTTTGCACGAATCTCTTGACTTGATAGGCTATAATTTGATGGGCTATAATTCGATGGACTAGTTTTTGCACGAATCTCTTGACTTGATAGGGTATAATTCGATGGACTATAATTTGATGGACTAGTTTTTGCACGAATCTCTTGACTTGATACGGTATAATGAAAATTTTGCACGAATCTCTTGACTTGATAGGGTATAATTTGATGGACTATTTTTTAATAACTATGCATTGCATTTATTTTGAACAAAATTGCATCCAGGCTTTACATTTAAACTTTTCTACAACAAATTAGGGAAATAAACAGAGTAAAAAAATGAATTTCTATTGTAAAATAAAATTAAAATTAAAGGATGGTTGAAAAAATATACATGATTTTTTAATATTTTTATTATATTTACATTCATTTAAATTAATTAGTAGACATTTTTTTTCACAAGAATTGGGGAATTTTATATCATTAAAATGGTGTGGTCAAGACCACTGAGATACAGAATGATAGCTTCAAAAAGTCACAGAGACCTTCATAGCTAAGAGTTAATCCAGAGTTTACAAAAATTGTGGTTGGTTCCTTAAGGACTGCCCAAAAACTTATACTGCTACTGTGTTGAGAGGTATACAACTGATAGAATATATCGTTAATACATATAGATAAAAAAAACATAACTACTACATTTTTAGAGGAAATCAACTACTAGGTTCATGCGTGATTGCTTGAGTTCCTTGTTGATCCCAAGTTGCTTCAGCGGGCTCGTTGAGGTCTTCTGAGCCCTACTTCTTCTCACTATTGGTTGGGATACTAAAGGGGTCGTTTTCTTTTTTTCTTATTACCGTCCAACCAACATTTAGAGATAGAGGGGTTAATGCAAGTCATGCCATTCCCTCTTCCTGGATCTGGAGGGTCTGAATTTCATGATGCCTTGGCTTCATCCACTTCATTAGCCCAATTTACCAATGCAGTGGAGCTAGGGTGAACCTAGGATTCTTTACCTAGATATAGAGAAGTCGAATCTGCTTTTTCCTCAAGATTTTGAGGAGATTCTTCTTGCATTTCGGGTTTCCCAGTAATCTCTTATGTGACCTTCATGACCTCTATTTCAGATTTAAAGACTTCCAATGGAGGGTCTAGATCTGGAGAGTCCACGTCGAATGGAAACAATGGATCTTCATTGGACACCTCGTAGAGTCCTCTTTGGCAATAAGTTGATGATCAATGTGTGAGCCAAACCACCAAGTTGGTTTGCGTTGCTTTTGAGATTTCTTAGGACCCCTAGGGCAATGCGTTGCCAAGTGACATGTACCAAAACAGGCATGATATTGAAAAGCAATTTTTTCATAATCCATCTTTTGGGTCCACAAATAGTTATCCCCTGTCAAGTTTATTTACACTAGGAACCCTTTGCTAAAATCCATTTCTACATAGATCCGAGCATAGGTGCAGATGTTATAGTTTTATGATTAAGGGATTCTATAATGAAACCTACCCAAAGAATTACCAATGGTGTGGAGAGAGGATAAGCCCCAAAAATGAAGGGGTAGATTTGGGAGCCTATCCCAAAAAGGAGTTGAAGATAATGAATCCTTCGAAGGATCAAAAGAAGGAGACCAAGGCTTCATACATAATCTGGAACAACCCCAGAACTAGGGAGCATAACTAAAGATCAAATCTTTATCTTCTTGAAGATCAAACTCGGCAATGAAAAACCCTTGAGCACAAGGGTGAATGAAAACTTCACCTTTCAAAACCGACAACCAAGATCTTGACATCCATTCATGAAGATTAACAAGACGAGTCCAAAGACCATTAAAACGGTAGATGAGTGTTGTGGAGCTTAGATGGGTAACTTGGAAATAACACCCTTCCTCATAGGGATGGAAGGAGCGAGAGATTCTTGCACCAAACAATACGGAGGAACAACATTGGCATTCCTAGAAACAACATAACTGAAAGAACTACCATGATTAGCAATAGAACTAGAGATCGATCCTTTGAGAGAGCAACCCGACAACGCACCAGAGGACCCGGAGTGCATAGGTTCGAGAATAGGGAGATAAGAAACTAAACTTGGAGCAATATAGTTGGAGAAAGGAGCCACCATCATGAATCCAACAGTCGAGGGGGAAATCCCCGAGCAATCATGTAGATGGCCAGGGTTAAACCCTAGCCGCAAGAGTCGCTACCCATAAAGATAACAACATCACCTATGTTTTTTTAATATTAAAAAGTTAATAGACATTTTTAGTTTCACAAAAAATTATTATTATAACTTTTATAAATAATGATTATTTTCAAAAATTAAAAAATAAAATCCAATAAATCAAAATCACCTTTTTAATATAAATATAAAATTTGGTTAAACAATAAAAACATGACTTTCCAATATTTCTATTACATTTCAATTTATGTTTACATAAATTAATAGTACACTACTTTTAATTTCACAAAAAATTGTATATTATGATTGTTTTAAAAGAAATGATTGTTTTGAAAGATTAATAAAAAAAATAGAATCATTAAATTGAAACTACATTTTCAATATAAATATAAAATATTTTTTATTACACTTTATTTTTTATGCAAAATAAAATAATAAGTGTTTTCAAAAGTTAAAAAATAGAATTAATAAATCAAAATCACATTTTCCATATAAATATTTGTACACATAAATTAATAGTAAGTCACTTCTAATTTCACAAAAAATTGTGTATTGTGAATTTTTTTAATCTATAATTGTTTTCTAAAATAAAAAACAAAAATAAAAATAATAATAAGTCACTTTTAATTTCACAAAAAATTGTGTATTGTGAATTTTTTTAATCTATAATTGTTTTCTAAAATAAAAATAAAAATAAAAATAAAATCAACTACATTTTTAATACAAAATACAAATAAAAATAGAATCAACTACATTTTCAATACAAAATACAAATAAAAATTACATTTTCAATATAAATACAAAATATTTTTATTACACTTTAATTTAATTTATTTACACATAAATTAATAATGTTCATAAATTAGTTATGTCTTCTTCAACCAGATGAGCACCTAGATAAGTGAAATCACGTAAGACACTTTTTACTTTGACTCAATTTTAATTTAAAATATATTAAGGTGTGAAAATTAAAGAGATTTAAATATATCTATTTTTTTTAAGTTTAATAAGTAAAAGTTTATTTGAGAGATAATAATTAATATCATTATTATAATTATTTTCCATTTTCAAATTCAATCCAAAATAATAATTGTTCCTTTTTTCTTTTCTTTTCTTTTCAATATGACCACTCTACCACCTATTCCAAAAACTCATCATGGGGAGGCCCCCCAAAATCACCCTAGAGATCCTTTAAGATTATATGGAATCATTAAAAAAAAAGAGAGAAGAGAGAGATGCCAAAAGTCAAATAGGGTTAGAATCATTGGAAAAAATGAGTGAAGAAAGAGACATAAAACTCCAAATAGAGCTAGAGGCAATGCTTGATAAAAAAAAATTAGACTCTTCAAAGATACCATTCAAACTCAAATACATGATAGATTCTTAGGGGTCAAGAGTGAATTACAAACAATGAAGGATAAGATTCAAGAAACGGAAAAACATAAACAATCAACCCAAGAAGGAGAGGCTCAATAAAATCACAACTTGAGAGATAGTATTAAAGAGCTAGAAGAAAAACTAACCAACAATTTGACCCTCAGTAATCTCGAAAACAAATTGGATATCAAAGCCATCAAAGAGGAAATGAATAAGCTAATTGAATTGGACTATGATCTTAATAAAAGAGCCTTGAACCTCATAATTTTTGGTATAAAAGAACAACAAGAGGAGTATACGCTAGCAATAGTAAAAGAAGAATTAAATAATAAATTACAAATTGATACAACTTACCTCATAGAAGCAAAGAGGCTAGGAAAAATAATTGATCACAAAGATAGGTTTATTTGTGTCAAAGTAAGTTGTAATGACCATAAATATAGCATACTCAGTAAATCTTTGAGCTTAAAAGGGCGAGGAATGTTTATAAATGAAGACCTCTTCCCGAAGACCAAGTTGAATTAAGGAAGGAAGTTCAAAAGGTAAAAGAAGCCAGGAAAGAAGGGAAATGGGCAATAATTAGAAATCGAAAAGCTATTGTTTGGGATAGAGACTAGAAGGATAATAATAAATAGGAATTTGAGACAATCGAGATCTTTTTTTGGAACTGTCATGGTTTTCCGTGGCGCAAAGTCTCTATGATAAGTTGGATCCCGAGTGATATTGATATTATTTGTCTAGTTGAAACTTGGGAGCATGAAGAGTCTAAGGTCCCTAACATAAAAGGATTTTTCTTGTGGTCGACATGGAACAACAAGTCCCATTGTAGAGGGATAGGAGGCATAACTTGTTATATTAGAAAGAGAAATTCTCCTCACATTCAACTTCATCAGACCGACCCTCTAAATCAGTACATTTGGATAGAAATACTAGACACCAATGCTAAGAATATGTATATAGAAATTTGCTATTTTGCACCTATTAATTCTACTTTTTATAAGAAAAACAATATAGATAGCAATTGTCCCTATAATAATTTAGAACAACATATTTATAATTTTAAAAATGAAGGTAATATCCTCCTTCTATGAGACTTTAATGCTATGACTGCAACTAAACAAGCTAATCTTTTAAGCATTGATTCCAACCATAATCCTTTATGGCTAGATGAGGACCTTGTTTTATCTAATAGCTACAAAAGAAGCTCTGAGGACTTAATTGAGAATTTGTTTGGTACTGATTTGGTCAAGCTCTATATCTCTCAAGACCTAATAATTTGCAATGGATTAATGAAGTGGCCAAACTCCACCCAGATGACTTGTATTCATGGGCTAGGTAGTAGTGTCACAGAATATGTGATATTTGATATCCTCATTTCCAAACAAACATAAACTTTTAACCTTTTAAATGATGAAACTGACTCTGATCATAAATCTTTAACTCTAACTCTAAACGGTTCCTTGAACATGAGTGCCATTGAAGAGAATTCCGATAATCAAAGATAATTGCACTTTGACAAAAGTAAATTTGGCATTTTCTTAAAGGATTTAAATAGTAAATTACATCTCCTAACTTATAAGGACGACATTGAAGAACTCTATCATAATTTTAAAACTACCCTTTCCACTGTTGAGTTTTGAGCTATTATTGGGTTTCTTTTCAATTTACTAGATAATAATAGCATAGGTAGGATCATTGAGAGAAACACAATCACAAGATACACAACATTTATCCTTGCAAACCCTCATGGGAGAGAAAACCCAACAAAAAATTCCTTAATATAGATAGTCAATATAATGCCAAGACAATAAACCAAAACACTAGAGAATATCCAACACTGATTAATGCGCCTCTCTCTTCCTTCTTCTCCCAGCTGCAACTACCAAACTTGCGCACTTGATGAGCGAATGAGTGAGTGAGATAATGAGGTGTTGGATTCCTTTATTTATACAAGCTGGCAGGCACTGGAAATGTGTTTCTTCGCTAGGCAGGGTCGACTTGTCTTCTTAGTGGTTAAAACCACTTTAATTAGGTATGGGGGGCAACTTCTTAATTTTCATAATACAATTAGGGTTTGACCAATCCGCAAAAAGGGATTTGGTCAATTACAATGCCCTACATGATCAATCCACAAAACGAGATTGATCAAATGAATAATAACTCAATAATAAATAGAATACTCTTTGCAGTTACAATATTTCAACACTTCCCCTTAACAAGAAGGTTGTTCTTCAACATCATTAGTAGAGAGAGAGAGGGAAACAACATCAACAACTTTTAGAACACTGACTAGCATCTCTATAAATCATCGAAAGTTTTTCTCATCATCAATATCATCATCCACAGCAAGGAGCTGGAATGGAATCATCATCATCTACATCAACATGGATTAGTATAACGCTAATACATCATCATCATCAATAACAACACGAGGTTGATACAACATCACAACATGAAGGATGGATCATCATCAACATCAGCAATAAGCTGGAAATATTCAACATGAAGTTGACATATCATCAACATTAGCATGAAGTTGAAAATCTTCAGCACGAAGATGACATCTCAACAACGTCAGCACGAGGCTGGAAATCTTCAGCCCAAGGATGGCATCACAACAACATTAGTACGAAGCTAGAAATATTCAGCACAAGGCTAGTATCACAAAAACATCAGCACAGAGCTGGAAATCTTTAGCACAAATCTATCATCACAACAACATGACTGCAGGGCGCACCACCCAGGCAAGTCCGCTCTCACAGGATCTCCTTCTTCTCGGCCCGAAGAACTCCAAGGTCCTTCTATTTCCCTATCGGAAAATCTGCACCCACAACAATCTTTTCCCGAGGTCTCCCCTTTACCACCGGGAGATCAGCTAAATCTCGCTATCTCGCGAGTTCGTGACTTAAACTTCCAACTCTTCCTTTCAAATCTTGCGATACCCGATCTAGCGATACGGGTATAGCTCCTTCCTTTATTAGTGCCCTCACCACATGCAACCGTGGGCTAGGCTTAATGTTAGCGCCTCTCGCAACCTCGCAACCTCATGAGTCTGTGAGTCAAACTCTTGTGCCTCCCGTTGCGATCCTCCGAGACACGATAGGTCAACTCCGAGTTGACTCCTCCCTCGACAGATTTCACTACTCGCAACCTCGCAACCTCGCCACCTCACAGGTTGAACCGTCGGACTTTCACCCTCCTATTCCGTGAATTCCCGAGATGCGAGAATTCAATGGAGTGTTGACTCCTATCTCCAAGCAACGTGTGTCCACCTGTCGGCCGCGCGGTCCCACCTTATGCTCTGCCACGCGTCCACATGAACCTCGGATCCTCAGCACTTCGCGACTCGCGAATCCTAACGCCAATATTTCGGGACTTCTCGTAGCGAGATCCCAAGGGCTTCGTGCCACCTGTATTCCACTCGCCGACTCTGCTATGGCCCACACTGCTCTCCAGCTGTCAGGATATCGCCTTCTCGCAACCTCGCGATCCCTGTGGCCAAATTCTCGAACCTTTTCTTGCGAGGTTCCGATACACGATCCCTCGAGCGGATCCAACGGTCCTCCTGTGATCCAGATCCAATGACTATCCTTCTCTCGCTACTCACGACCTCGCGACTTGGAGTACCCAATGTTTGGGCTCTCACCCTGCGAACTCCCGAGTTCGCGAGATCTCTCGATCTCTCACCACCTGTCCTCCTCAGATGGACGGCTACAAATCTCTTACCACTTCACCGCTTCGCGTCCTTGCGCCTCGCGACTATGAATACCCAATACTTGGGCTTTTACCCTGCGAACTCTCGAGTTCGCGAGATCTCTCGATCTCTGCCACCTGTCCTCCTCAGATGGACGGCTACAAATATCTCACCACTTCACTACTCGCGGAGCTAAAGGACTTCCCTTTCGGTCCTCCAATGTCCGAGTCTGCGAGATGAGAGAATCTCCTTACACGCGTCCTTCTCAATGAACGGCTCTGATCTTGTCAAGATATCGCGTCTCGCGATATAGTTGTTCTTGCCACACAACCTTTGGGGTTTCAACTCACGAGTCCCCGATACACGATACCACGTGTAGATCCTATGGCTCTGGTGACTCGGAATCGACGACCCTGCCCCTCCTGAGATTCAAACTCTTCGAACCTTCTCTCCATAACCTCCTTGCACCTCTGCAAGATCTAACGATCCTCGAAACTTTGCGAAATCTCTTCAGAATATTTTGACCATCCGTTCTTTCTTGGGAAATCCACGAAATGAAAAAAAAAAGAGTATCTCTCCATGAGATTCCTTCGCCTTTTCGCCAACCTGCGACGTTTCTTCCTGGCTTCAAGTCACACTTATCTACGCTGATATTCAACGACTCAGAGGCCTATCCTTCCTGAGCTTTTCTAAATTACTTCAACCTCAATGATATTCTCTACACGCACTCCTTGCGGCAAAACCTACGAACACTTCAACTGTTCGAGCTTCCTTTGACTCTGCGTATGCCCGTAGCAGTAGTCCTTCAATACTTCTGCTCAGTTTCATGACTAAGGATTTCTCCCTTAGCCTGCGCACTCCTTGCACGGCTCTATCAACCCGCGTTCACTCCTGAGTGAACGAGAACAAGAGTTAACTCTCTGAGCCTTCTGTCAACGCACTCCTTGCGGACGACTTCAACTGCACTCCTTGCAGGAATCCTTTCTCAAGTAGAGAACCAATTGAAAATCATTCCACTTCCTCTCAGATTTCGATCTTAACACATGAAATCATACACACAACATAATAGCAAATGCATAGCAGGAAGTAATATTCATAAGCAGAGCATTCAACACACATACAGAGAGAATAACTCAACAGCCATGAATCTGAATCAACTTCTTCTATTAATTCAAGATCTGTACATGGGTGTTTTCTACAACTCTCTGCTATTCTCCTATGCTCTAGATTCTTCTAACTCCTGTTCCTGAACTATGCTACAATGCACAATGAGGGTGTCTATATCCTGTTTCCCTCTTTTATTCTAGAACTGTCTAATCTAGAAAAATATTATCTACCTGTATTAACTACTATAAATGCCTCCATCTACTTCAAATGAGAGTGTATGGCTCGAGGTCTGATTACATTTTTACCAAGGCGCCTAAATTAAATGATCTCATTTATATTTAGCGCATCAACTTCAAGGGAAAAATTTAAAAATTCAAAAACTTGCGCTGGACGTCTTCCAGTTGTTTTCTGCTTCCACGTTGGTTTTGCTTGTCGTGAGGGATGCTCCTGCATCACAACATCAGTACAATGCTAGAAATCTTTAGCACAAGGCTGGCATCACAACAACACCAGCACGAAGTTGGAAATATTCAACACAAGGCTGGCATCAACACCACTCCCCCTTTCGAGGGAGGTCCTTTTGGACTACACCAAGCTTGTCTCAGAAGTGCTCAAACTTTACATGAGACATAGGCTTGGTCAACACATTTTCAACCTATTCATCCGTGCCAACATAATGGAACTTTATGGCTCCTCTCTACACCATATCATGAATGTAATGATACCGTATTTATATGTGTTTTGACTTGTCATGGAACACAGGGTTCTCTGTTAGTTTTATGCAACTCTGGTTATCACATAGAATCATGGTTGCTTCCATCTCCATATCAAATAGACCTGTCAACAACTTCCAAATCCATATGGCTTCACAACTAGTAGAACATGCAACAATGTATTCTGCTTCTACCGTACTGAGAGAAATACTTGATTTCTTCCTACTTTGCCATGAGATCATGGTTGACCCCAGACTGAAACAACATCCCGAGGTTCTCTTTCTATCAGAGACACTTCCAACCCAATCTAAATCGGTATATCCACTCATTCTTCAACTGGTAGAACATGCAGCAATGCATTCTGCTTCTACTGTGTTGAGAGCAATACTTGATTGCATCCTACTCTACCATGAGATCATGTTTGACCCCAGACTGAAACAACATCATGAGGTGCTCTTTCTATCAAAGACACTTCCAACCCAATCTGAATCGGTATATCCACTCAGTTTGAAGTCTTGATCCCCATTATAACTGACACCAAAATCCAACGTAACCTTAAGTTATCTCATCATATGTTTTGCAAAAACAATGTGAACACGTCTAGGTTCTACCAAAAATTGACTCAAGGTGTTCACAACAAAACATATATATGGCTTAGTATTCGTTAGATACATCAACGATCTAATGATTTGTCTGTACAGTGTAGCATCAACCAATTTTGACAAAGTATCTACCAAGAGCTTCAACTTAGTTTCCATGGGTGTGTTCATGGATTTACACTCCAACATATCAAACCTCTTCAATTTTTCAACTGCATACTTCCCTTGGTTGAGGAAGATCTTCTCTGGGCTCTGCTAGACCTCAAGACTTAAGAAATAGTGCATTAGGTCTAGCTCTTTCATCTCAAATTCTGCAGCGAGCTTCTTCTTACAATCAATGATGATCTTTTCTTCTCAAGTTAGAAATAAGTCATCCACATATAACAAAAATATAACTGGCTCATCATTCATAACCTTGAAGTAAATGTTAGAGTCAACTTTACTCTTGGTAAAGCCCAAGATCATCATGAAACTATCAATTCTTCCCTACCAAGATCTAGGAGCTTATTTCAATTCATACAAAGCCTTCTTCAATATGCATACATGAGTCTTTTTGTCTTCAACCTCAAACCCCTGAGGTTGTTCTATATACACTTCTTCTTCAATGACACCATTTAAGAAGGTTGTTTTCACATCCATCTAGTGTAACTTCCACTTCATCTTCACTGCAAGGGCTACGATGGTTCATATTGAAGTGTATCTAGTTATAGGATAAAATGTCTCTTCATAATCAATGCATTCCTTTTGAGAAAATCAACGAGCTACAAAGATTTCTTTATATTTCTCAATACTTCCATCAACAACATGTTTTATTTTGTATATCCACTTGGAAGATACCACATCCTTTCTCTTTGGTCTAGGAACTGTTTCCCATACATCATTCTTTATAATGGATATGTATTCTTTTGTCATGGAATCTTCCCATTCTTTCTTCTGAATGACTTCTTCAAATCAAGTAGGCTCCTTCTCTAAAATATCACACATCAAAGCCATGTAACTGGAGAATAAATTGGGTTTATTAACTTGTCTCATGGTTCCTTCGGGGGCACCATACTTCGACTCTCCATATTGAATAAGTTCCCTTGCCTAGGTCGACTTTCTCTTATGGGAGATCGTCATCTTGGGAGCTTCTTGGTATTCTATTATGTCATGATCTTCTGGAATCTCCTCATCAGGGGAAGTTATGACTTTCCTCACTGGTTCTGCAACTCTGGGAGCTATAGGTTCTTTTTCATATACTTCTTCAAGCTAGCATCTTCTTGATTTCTTGAGTGTTGTATCTTCATCAAAGGTTACATCTATGTTGATATCAATATGATGGTAACCTGGTATATAAATTATGAAGGCCTTGGAGACCTCATAGTATCCAACAAATATTCCCTTCTATCCTGAAGGGTCCAGCTTGGTTCTCTTCTCTTTAGGAATGTGTACAAATACTGGATAGCCAAATATTTTGAGATGTCTTACTTCTGGCTTCTTTTCATAGAACATCTCTTCGGGGGTTTTAAACCCAAGTGCACTATGGGATAATCTTTTATGTACATACACTATTTTTCTTGTTGCTTCTACCCATAAATGCATTGGAAGATCTTGATCATGAATCATAGTCTTCACTGCTTCCATTATAGTTCTGTTCTTTCTCTCTGCTACACCATTTTGTTGAGGATTGTAGGGAGTGGTGAGCTCCCTCTTAATCTCGGCATATTTAAAAAATTTTACAAACTCTTTTGAGGTGTATTATCCTCCATTACTGACATGAGTATCTTGATATTTCTTTCAAAGAGATTCTCTATCAAGGCTTTGAATTCCTTTAATTTACCGAACACTTCATATTTTGATTTCAAAAAGTAAACCCAAGTTTTGCGAGAATAGTCATCAATAAAAGACACATAGTATACATACCCACTAATGGAGTTTGATGGCACTAGGCCACATACATCTGATTGAATGAGCTCTAGGACTCCTTTTTTTTTATTGTCTCTCTTCGGGAAGGGGTTCTTGATGTTATTTCCTTGTGCACATCCATTGCACACACCTTCATGTTCAACCTTGAATTTTGGTAGACCTGTGACTGCCTTGATTACATATGGTAATGCCTTGTGGTTGATGTGAGCTAGTCTTATATGCCAAAGTTCACATGGATTCTCAATGGAATGAGTCAAGGTTGCTTCTGAGTGACCTTTTAGCTTATACAAGCCCGCTTCTTATGTTCCAATAACAATTGCATCTTCTATGTTTTTTCCTTTGGGCCACATAAGAACTTCTCCATCTACGAAAAAAACTATGAAGCCTTTCTTATCTAAAGTTGAGATAGAAAGTAAGTTCTTTTTCGAACCTGGTACATATAGTACATCCTTAATATTCATTGGGGTCCCTAAATCAAGTTTATAATTGGACTCTCCTACTCCTTTGATAGGGTACTTGAAATCATCTCCAAGTGTAACTTTCTGGGGAAAGTTCTTTTCTGTAAGAAAAGAGAGAATGTCTCTTTGTCCTGTCATGTGCTTGGAAGCACCACTATGTATGAGCCAAGTGTCCTCACCAGGTGACATTGATCCTGAGAGGGTAGATATTAAGACATAGTCTTCAATCTGTTCTTTTATCATCTTTGTGGGTGGCTCTTCATCTTCAACTGTATGGGCATGGTGCCTTCTTAAAATGTGGGTGGGCCTTCATCTTCAACTATATGAGCTGTCATTATGAGTTCATATTCATCTAGAGTATCACCAATTTATTCTAATTGTTCCTTGAATTGTGATGTTCTAGAGAAATATTCATGAATTGTTTCTCCTTTCTTCATCCTTGTACTTTTGATTTGAGTTCTTAGATTCATCTTCCAGTTGATGTTCTTTCCATCATACATTATGGTTAGGGCATCAAACATTTCTTTTAGAGTTTTCTTTGAATCCACTTGAGGAATCAAGTGATCTTTAATAGAGTCTGCAATGATTCTTTTGGCCCTAACTGTGTCCTTTTGGTGTTTTTCTTTAGCTACAACATCGGTAGGTTTTGGTACATCTTATTTAATAAATATTTCTAGGTCATTCTCTTCAAGAATGAGTGCAATTCTATACTTCCAGGAACAAAAGTTTTCCACACTTTCTAGTTTGTCAACAAGCTTAGTGCTTGCAGACATCTTGACCTGGAGCTACGAAAATGACCAAAAATTGAAAATGCTCATAATTTAAATATGAACTTACCAAGAGGTGCACTTGGCTGAGGTGAGTAGTCTGGTGCAGTCGGATTTCAGAAAATCCAATTTTTTCCCCTTCAAACTGGGCTTGCGGAATTCAGGACTGGTACTTCTGGTACTGGTTCTGGTTTCCTGGTTTTTTGGTTTTCTGGTACTAGTGAAAACTAGGGTTTCAATTTCTGGGAGTTATGTCCACTGAAAAGGTGCGTTGAGGCTGTCAAAGAGTTTGCTATGCTAGAGCGCACTTCTTTGATGAGTTTTAAGCTAAAATTCTTTTTCAATAGAAAACCCTAATTTTCTTGTACGACAATAATGATGTTTTTGCTTATCCAGTGTAAGGTTCTCTCTTTAGCTTAGCTCTGATACCATGTTAAGTTTTGAGCTATTATTGAGTTTATTTTCAATTTACTAGATAATAATAGAATAGGTAGGATCACTGAGAGAAACACAATCACAAGATACACAACATTTATCCTGAGAAACCCTCATGGGAGAGAAAACCCAACAAAAAATTCCTTAATATAGATAGCCAATACAATGCCAAGACAATAAACCAAAACACTAGATAATATCCAACACTGAGCAGTGTGCCTCTCTCTTTCTTCTTCTCCCAACTGCAGCTACAAAACTTGCACACTTGATGAGCGAATGAGTGAGTGAGATAATGAGATGTTGGCTTCCTTTATTTATACAAGCTGGCAGGCACTGGAAAGGTGTTTCTTCACTGGGTAGGGCTGACTTGTTTTCTTAGTGGTTAAAACCATTTTAATTAGGCCTGGAGGCTGACTTCTTAATTTTCATAATACAATTAGGGTTTGACCAATCCTAAAAAGGGGACTTGGTCAATAACAATTCTCGACGTGATCAATCCAAAAAAGGGGATTGATCAGATGAATAATAACTCAATAATAAATAGAATACTCTTTGCAGTTGCAATATTTCAACATCCACTTCTATTAACAAGTTCTCTTTTGAGGTGTCTTGTAAAAAGAATAATAGAACAACCAACCCTTGGTATGATAAAGAATGTAAAATTTCTAGGCAATTCATTAGGGATGCTTCTAATGAGTCCTTAAAACTTGATAAGATCAATACGTACAAATCCCTAATTAAAAGGGAAAAAAATGTACTATATCAATAAAAGGAAAGAGAAGCTTTCAAAACTGTCTAAGTTGGATCCTAAGAAGTTATGGAGCCAAATTTGATCCGGATTATTTTTAGACAGACATGAAGACAAAAATATAACCTATATATAACAAGGAAATACATAGAGATAATGCGGAGAACACAAAAATATAGTGAAAACCAACTTCTATTAATGAACAAGAGAGAAAAAAAATTTAGAACACAAACTGAAGAATGGGGTAGCCTATCTATGAAAATAAAGATATGTTGGCTACGCTTCATTCACAACAATATTTACATCACACTCCATTTCATGCTTAAAGGGCCTCCTTCCCATTGCTATGTCCCACAGGAGAACAATGGACTAAATAGTGAGAGGAGAACAATTCCCATGATGAATGTGGGATAAATTGGACTAATTTTATAAAATGCCATAGGCATGTAAAACATTAGGACTTCCCCGGTGGTCACTCATCTCAATACTACTCTAGCCTGAGTGCACTTAACTATGAAGTTCTAATGGGATTCGGTGCGTTAACACTATGTTGTAGGAATGTGCATAAGACCACTAGGAAATCATTACATGATGTCTACAATTAACAAATGAAGATGACATTCCATTCCATTCCCCATCAAAATGGTGAATATCATAGTTTATCAAAACCATGGGCTCACAATGGTGATTCAGTGGAAAAGGTGGATGGCCACCGAGATCCATCTGGATCATTCCTCCCCCCTTAGTAAGAAAGGGTACTCATTGCGTCAAGTTCCCTTGGGAGATGGGGAGACTTCTTCTAAATCTAAATCTTGGTGCACTACTTGCCTTGCTGAAGAAGTTGTATTGCTAGCTTGTTGAAGGTTGTCATGAACTTGTTGTTGGAGGGGTTGGATCTGTTCAGGCAATCTAGCTGCATGATCTACCTGAGTGTGGGAGGACTCTGTTGGTGAAGATGTAGCATGAAGAGTATGAAGGGTTATATTTTAACCTTGCTTGAATGGGCAGTGTGGAGGCACCCTCGTATGTGTAGAAAGAACATATTGGTACTCTTCTACAATCTTGTTGATCTGCTTCTACTAGATAGAAATGTCTTGGGTTGAGGCTACAGTGGTTGCAGTTTCCTTTTGTGCACCTTCTGATCGGATTGTGAAGAGGCTAAACTTTTCAGTGTGAGAGATTACTTTGTGGCATTGTTTTGGTGGGACAATAGTCAGAACTACCTCTGGTATCCTGTATAGTTGACCCCCCAAAGTAACAATGATGCTATGGGGTCAAGACTCATAAACAACATGGCACCTCCACAAATATGGTTGGCCTAATAGAACATCAAAGACTTCTAGTGGGGAAAAATCACACAATACCTAATCCTTGAAGGGATTGATGTCGTAGGAAAGATGACATTACTGACTGACAAAAATATATTGACCCTGGCGAAGCCACCCAATGTTGTATGGTTGCGGGTATGGTGTTGTTGGAAAATTCAACTACTTGACAATCTTTGTTGAGATGATTTTCTTTTGGCTTCCTCTATCAACAATAAAATGCAGTGGGGTCCCCTTCACCCACATATGTGATTGGAAGAGTTTCTCCCCCTCCTTAGAATCCTCTTATGGTTAGATTGTTGCAGTTGTGATAGTAGCAGTGGGTTATGCATCAATGATCTGATTCCTTTTATTATTTTCTGAATCAAGGTCCAAGACGGGGTTCAATTCTTTATATTTGAGCTGGGCCAACAATGAATGTATTGAGCGACATCCATTAGTGTTGTGCCAAGGGTTGTTGTGGAACTCATACCACTTTTCGATGTCTTTATTAGACTTCTCGTTACCTTTCTTTTCCTGTATCTAGGACTGGATCTCTTGAGGTTGGCCTTCCTTTCTCTGTCCTTCATTATGTGAGTTAGAGTTTCCTTTTCCATGCTTCTCCCACTTACTCTGCTACTTGAATTTTTGCTCAATTTTGACTCCATATTGATAAGCATCTCCCAGTGAGGATATGTCCAAGAAATCCATCTTTGTTTGGATGTACCTATGTAGACCACTCTGGTACTTCAAAACTAGGTGTCACTCGAAGTCTTTGATACCCAGCTTTGAGCACAAGGTATGAAATATGTTGGTGTAGTCTAACATGGTTTTGTCTCTTTTCTGACATAGAGTTGTCCATCTCATGTATTGGTCATCATATTTTTCAACAGGGTAGAACTCCTCCTTTAGGGAATCTACAAATGTCACCCGAGTCGATTCTCTCCCAAATAGTCTAGATTCATCTATATTGTACCTCTCCCAGTAACCCTCCCACCAAGCTCTGACATGGGGAAGGGATTTAAGGAGAATGAAGGTGATCTTTTCACTGTTGGAAAAATCTTGGATAGAGTAAGAACCTTCTAGCAGATTCAACCATTTTTCTAGAGCATATGCAACTATCTGGCCTTCAAATAAGGGGATATCAAAACTGACTTGTACCTTGAAGAGTGTCTTACTTGCGAAATGGCTTCTTGTCGAAGATGCCTTAGTCGCCGCCATCAGTAGTCTTCGAAGGAACTGAGAAAAGTTTTCCATCATCTCGTTCCTCTGTCACACAATGGATTCCTAGAGCAACGTCTTGAAAGGATATCCGACTTTTTCATCTCTCTTTTATTCTACCATGGGAGGTCTCTTGGGTTGGTGAGAGCAGTTGTCCTCAAGTGAAACTAGCTCAAGACCAAACTCTCTATACCCCGACCTCGTCGGGGACCTGGTCTTATAAATGACAAGGAGCAACCTGCTCTGATACCACTGATCTGGATTATTCTGAGAATGACATGAAGACAAAAATATAACCGATATATAACAAGGAAATACACAAAGATAATGTGGAGAACACAAAAGTATAGTGAAAACCAACTTCTATTAATGAACAAGAGAGAAAAACATTGTAGAACACAAACTGGCAGAATGGGGTATCCTATCTCTAAAAAGAAAGAGACATCCTATCTCTAAAAAGAAAGAGACGTTGGCTATGCTTTATTTGCAACAATCTTTACATCACACTCCATTGCATGCTTAAAGGGCCTCCTTCACCTCAATTATATATGAGAGAGTGAGAGGAGAATAATTCCCATGATGCATGTGGGATAAATTGGACCAAGTTTATAAAATTCCATAGTCATGTAAAACACTAGGACTTCCCGGGTGGTCACCCATCCCGACACTACTCTAGCTTGAGCGCACTTAACTGCGGAGTTCTAATGGGATCTAGTGCATTAACATTATGTTGTAGGCATGTACATAAGGCCACTAGGAAATCATTACATGATGTCTGTAATTAACAAATAAAGATGGCATTACATTCCTCTCCCCATCAAAAGGGTGAATATCATGGTTTATCAAAACCATAGGCTCAAAATGGTGATTCAGTGGAAAAGGTGGATGGTCATCGAGATCCATCTAGATCAAAATTATAAACCGCAATACTAAAGAAAATAATATGATTCCCTTAAGAGACTGGAATTCCTACCTTAAAAGTCTTTATGAGTTCCCTAATGTCATGGACACCATTCTTATTGTCCCTACAAAGGATTCGATTTTTTCTTTAGATGACATAGAGTTCGAGGTTAAGCGACTTGCAAATGGGAAAGCTAAGGACATTGAAGGCTACCAAGCTGAAAATTTTAAAATCGGAGGGCCTATCCTTGTCCCTCACATACACAATCTATTCAATTTAGTAGTCAAGAAAGGCTTCCCTAAACCCTGGACGCAAAGCCTCATTATTCCAATTTTTAAAAACAAGGATAGAAACATTCCCTCTAATTATAGGACCATTATGATTATCTCAATTTTATCCAAGCTTTATGGAATTATTTTGGAAAAGAAGATTAGCCTTTGGATAGAAAGTCACAGTAAAAGAGATAAAGGCCATGTTGGTTTTAGGAGATATCATTCAACTTTGGACCATCTTGTTACCTTTAGGATAATTGCAGAGGAGTTCCACAATACTAAAAACAATTTTTTTTGTTGTTTTGTTGACTTTAGAAAATATTTTGACATGGTTCCTAGGAAAAACCTTTGGAATAGGTTGGAAGAGATCAAAGTGCCTCTCTAGTTGAGGGTTTTTGCAATAAGGATGTATGTGAACGTTATTGCTAAGCTTAAAAACATTGAGGGCTGGTCGAAAGAGATTAACTACAATATTGGAGTCAAACAAGGTTGTCCCTTGTCCCCTACCCTTTTTGGCATATACATTGACAAGTTAG
>SNQJ01S0033126.1:11587-27538 GCA_010110895.2 Picea sitchensis | reverse complement strand
AATCACTTATCCTCTTAAGGTGATAGACCAGTTAGGTCTTAGTGGAAGTTAATCATCATCATCATCATTATAGAATTTATATTAAAATTTAATAATAACAATTTTTCCTTTTATATTATATTTTATTTTTATTTTTATTTATATTTTATATTGAAAGTGTAGTTGATTCTATTTTTATTTTAATCTTTGAAAACAATCATATATTAAAAAATTCACAATACATAATTTTTTTTGTCAAATTAAAAGTGACCTGCTATTAACTTAAGCTTAATAAATTGAAATAAAGTGTGCACATAAATTAAAGTGTAATAAAAATATTTTGTATTTGTAATAAAGTGTGCAAATAAATTAAAGTGTAATAAAAATATTTTGTATTTATATTCAAAATGTAATTTTGATTTATTAATTGTATTTTTTGATTTTTGAAAATAATCAGTACTTAGCCCGTGGTTAGTGACAGACATATTTAATAAACAAATAAAAAAAGACTGATTATTAATTTATTTGCACAAAATTTAAAATGCGATACAAATATTTTGTATTTATATCGAAAATGTAGTTTTAATTGATTGATTCTATTTTTTTTTTTAATCTTTGAAAACAATCATTACTTAAAAAAAATCATAATATACAATTTCATATGAAGTTAAAAGTGATGGACTACTAATTTATGTTAACATAAATTGAAATGTAATAAAAATATTGGAAAACCATGATTTTTTTGTTTTACCAAATTTTATATTTAAATTAAAAAGGTGATTTTGATTTATTGGATTCTATTTTTTTAATCGTTGAGAATAATCATTATTTAAAAAGTTATATATAATATATAAATGTTTGTAAAATTAAAATTACATAGCAAATAATTTATATGAATGTAAATGTAATAATAATATTATTATTTTTTTAATCTTTGAGAATAATCATTATTTAAAAAGTTATAATATATAAATGTTTGTAAAATCGAAAATACATGTAATGTAATTAATTTATATGAATGAATAAAAATATTAAAAAATTATGTATATTTTTTCGATAATCTTTTAATTTTATTTTTATTTTATAATAAAAAATTATTTTAAAAAGTTATAATTAAAAAGTTATAATATATAAATGTTTGTAAAATCGAAAATACATGTAATGTAATTAATTTATATGAATGAATAAAAATATTAAAAAATTATGTATATTTTTTCAATAATTTTTTAATTTTATTTTTATTTTATAATAAAAAAATATTTTTTACTTTGTTTATTTCTTAATTGATGATGATGATTAAAGTCCACTAAAACCTAATTAGTGGCAGAAATATGTAAAGCAGGGATGCAATTTTTTTCAAAATAAATACAATGCATCGTTATTAAAAAAATAGTCCATCGATTATACCCTATCAAGTCAAGAAATTCGTGGAAAATTTTCATGATCAATCCAAGTTATTCTTCAAACAATTGAAATGGCGTGTTAGGTTTTGGTGGAACTAAGTTTGTTCTTCTAAAAAAAAGAGTTCTACATAAAAAGCAAGGCATTAGAAGGTGGAATATTTGACCTTTTTACAAAGACTTTCCTAAGGTCCAACTGAAAATGGAAAGTGGGAAACAACTAGGAAGTCGATAAAATTGTCCCAAACTTTAAAGTAAACAATGAAGTCAGAGATAAGCTCTTTAAATATGATTATAAATACGAGTCTTCACGACAAGGACAGGAACCCATTGAAGGACTTAAGAAAATAACGTGTTATTAAAATGGGTCCATTGACAGAAGTGCGCGTCGTCGACAGAAAGTCTTCGTCAGAGATCTGTGATCAGCATCCTTTGAAGGAAGGCAGCCAACAGGCTTAGATATTGACCACGTCACACAAATTACACATTATATATATATATATATATGAGACCTTACTTCTCCATAGTAGGAGCCAATATTCATCTGCTGTTTAACAGAGGAGGTTTTTGTGTTGTGTTGTGAGGTCTGGGTATCGAATCACATGGCCAGGTGGCTTCCAGCTTTGGCCCTGGGAGCAGGGGCGGGCACAACGACCTGGTTGGCCAGCCTGGGCGGTTTCTTGCTGGCGCTCACATGCGTGCTGGCCGTGGCGGCTGTGGTGACCGCATCTTGCGCAGCGCACTTCCACCGTAAGGGCAACAAAAATCATGGTATTAGGGTTTTCAAGTCCGCGCACAAGTTCCCAGGAAGGGCGCTTATTAATAGCAGCAAAAAGCTCTTGATTTCTAGGAAATGGGGGCGAAAAGAGGACGAAGAGGAAGCATATGACCGTGCTGTTATGGAGGAGGAGGAGGAGGAGGAGGGTGGAGGAGATTCTGTGTGGCAGAGGAGCATTCTGATGGGCGAACGATGCCAGCCCCCGGATTTTTCAGGTGTCATAATTTACGACGATAAGGGCAATCGGCTGCCTCAGTTTCCTCCGCGCTCACCCAGGCTCAACACATTTCATCCGTCTCTCCACTAGGTATATATTTGATTCAAATTACAGTTTGCTTGCTTTTCTGTTTTATTTGAACGATGGCATGGACTGATTGTAGTGCTGGTGAATTCGTTTCAGCAGCGTTAACGGCAGGCGGATTGCAATTAACGGAAATTCCCAGCAATTTTCTTCACGGAGACTGTTCTGATATTTTCTGTTGTGGATGGCTTCGTACTCGTCAATGTGACCATGACATTTTAACGAAGTAATAATGGGGCAGCCTGTCAATTTGCATTTAAATTTTGTGAATGGCATTTTAGATGTACGCAGTAATTGTTAGAGAGAGAAAATCAGCATAAATATATAAATACAAAGCATATATATAAATATAAATTCTGCTCATTGGATGCTTTACAATTTTCATATATATATATATACTGCTCATTGGATGCTTTACAATCACCCACTGGCCTCAGCTTGTGGATTTGCAAATGAAAACAATACCTTACCTTTACATACTTTCAATTGTTTGAATGAAAAAACCATTAAACTATAATTCTTTCTTGGGAAAAAATGCAAAACTAAACCTAATGTCATAAATGCATAACTAATGCCTTCAATAGTAGTTGCAACAAGCATGCATTAATGGTTAAAAGGCATTAATAATTAAAATGATAGAAAAATAAGCAATAGTATAAACCTTCTATCTTTTGGCAGTTTTTGGGGGATTTTTTCTGTGTAGTTTTGTTTAAAATTCGGTAAGGAATGGTTGGATCTGTAGATTTGAGTGACTAAGTTTGTATAATCCAAGGGTTTTTCAGCACGCTGAATCCATTTATGCATTCATAAATGCAATTTAAATAAAATAAAATAAGGATTTTGTCCAAAATTCAGGCCAAAAAACCCCAAAAATAAAACGTTTAGCCAACGTCAGAAAAATAAAACTACAAAAATTATGAATGATTAAATACATAAATTTATAAAGATATTAGGGATTTGCATGTATTGATCTTAGGGATTTGCATGTATTGACAAAATACTTTTTTTTTTTCCTTTTAATTAGGGATTTGCATGTATTGATCTTATTGATTTTCAAGGACTCATTAGAAGCATCCCTAATGGATTTCCTAGCAATTTTGCATTCTTTATCATACCAAGGGTTGGTCGTTCTATTATTCTTTTTACATGACACCTCGAAAGAGAACTCGTTAATAGAAGTGGAAAGGGTAATTGTAAAATTATGACAGAGTTATTCAATGTTGTCCTTATAAGTTAGGAGATGTAATTTACTATTTAAATCCTTTAAGAAAAGGTAAACTTTGTTTTTTTCAAAGCGCAATTGTCTTTGATTATCAAATTTCTCTTCAATGATGCTCCTGTTCATGGAAAAGTTTATAGTTAGGGTTAAAGGTTTATAATGAGAGGCGGGTTCATGGTCATTTAAAAGTTGCTATTTGGTTGGAAACGAGGATCTATCAAATATCATATAATCTATGAAACTACTACCTAGCCCATGAATACAAGTCATGTGGTTAGAGTTTGGCCACTTCATTACTCCATTGCAAATTATTAGGTCTTGAGAGCTACAAAGATTGACCAACTCAGTACCAAACAAATTCTCAATTAGGTCTTTAGAGCTTCTTTTGTAGCTATTAGATAAAACAAAGTCCTCATCTAGCCATAAAGGATTATGTTTGGAATCAGTGCTTAAAAGAGTATCTTGTTTAGTTGCAGTCCTAGCATTAAAGTCTCCTAGTAGGAGGATATTACCTTCATTTTTCAAATTATAAATATCTTGTTCTAAATTATTATAGGGACAATTGCTATCTAGATTATTTTTCTTATAAAAAGTAGAATTAATAGGTGCAAAACATAAAATTTGTATATACATCTTCTTAGCATTGGTGTCTAACATTTCTATCCAAATGAACTGATTTAGAGGGTCGATCTTATGAAGTTGAATGTGAGGAGAAATCCTCTTTCTAATATAACAAGCTATGCCTCCTATCCCTCTACAGTGGGACATTTTGTTCCATGCTGAGCACAAGACAAATCCTTCTATGCTAGGGACCTTAGACTCTTCTCCCAAGTTTCAACTAGACAAATAATATCAATATCAATTTGGATCCAACTTATCATAGGAATTTTGCACCATGGAAAGCCACGACAGTTCCAAAAAAGGATCCCGAGTGTCCCAATTTCCTATTTATTATTATCCTTCTGGTCTCTATCCCTAACAATAGCTTTTTGATTTCTAATTATTGCCCATTTTCCTTCTTTCCTGGCTTCTTTTACCTTTTGAACTTCCTCCCTTAATTTAGCTTGGTCTTTGGGAAGAGGTCTTCATTTATAAACATTCCTCACCCTTTTAAGCTCAGATATTTATTGAGTATGCTATATTTATGGTCATTACAACTTACTTTGACACAAATAAACCTATCTTTGTGATCAATTATTTTTCCTAGCCTCTTTTCTTCTATGAGGTAAGTTGTATCAATTTGTAATTTATTATTTAATTCTTCTTTTACTATTGCTAGCGTATACTCCTCTTATTGTTCTTTTATACCAAAAATTATGAGGTTCGAGGCTCTTTTATTAAGCTCATAGTCCAATTCAATTAGCTTATTCATTTCCTCTTTGATGGGTTTGATATCCAATTTGTTTTTGAGATTACTGAGGGTCAAATTGTTGGTTAGTTTTTCTTCTAGCTCTTTAATCCTATCTCTCATGTTGTGATTTTCTTCACCTCTCCTTCTTGGGTTGATTGTTTATGTTTTTCCATTTCTTGAATCCTATACCCCTAAGAATCTATCATCTATTTGAGTTTGAATGGTATCTTTTAAGAGTCTAATTTTTTTATAAGCATTGCTTCTAGCTTTATTTGGAGTTTTACCTCTCTTTCTTCACTCCTTTTTTTTCTAATGATTCTAACTCTATTTGGATTTTGACATCTCTCTTCTCTCCTTTTTTCTAATGGTTCCATATAATCTTAAAAGATCTCTAGGGTGATTTTTGGGGGCCTCCCCCTCCTCTTCAACCCAACATCTATGAGTACATAATTTATTGTTAATAATAGCAACTAAAACTCTTTTAGAATTATCCATTCCCCCTCCTCTTCAACCTAACATCTATGAGTATATAATTTGTTGTTATTAATAGCAACTAAAACTCTTTTAGAATTATCCATAACCCATAGATGTATTTCGTCACACATACAGCCTGAGTGGGCCTAATGGTTAAGTACATGTGTTTCCTCTTAAGAGGTCACAAGTTCAAATAACACTTAATCTTAAGAGAAAAATAGTTAAATAACACTTCTTTATTTTAAATTCAAGAAACACAAACCATTCTTAATTTTATAGATATTTTTGGTTAAACATATATAATTTTTTAATTTTTTATTTTGATTTTGATTTTGAATGGAAATAAAGTAATTTTAATTTATACAATTTTATTTAACTATATTTTTTTATATATAGGTATATGTATTATAGAATTTATCTTAAAATTTAATAAGAATAATTTTTCATTTTATATTATATTTTGTTTATCTTTTTATTTATATTTTATTTAACTATTTTTTTTTCTTTTTATTTATATTTTATTTAACTTGCCATGGACACCATTCCCATTGTCCCCACAAAGGAAGAGTTTTTTTCTTTAGATGACATAGAGTTCAGGGTTAAGAGACTCACAAATGGGAAAGCTAAGGACATTGAAGGCTACCAAGCTGAAATTTTTAAAATCGGAGGGCCAATCCTTAACCCTCACATACACAAGCTCTTCAATTTAGCAGTCAAGCAGGGCTTCCCTAAACCATGGACACAAAGTCTCATTGTTCCTATTTTTAAAAATGGGGATAAAAACATTCCCTCTAATTATAGGACCATTATGATTACCCCGATTTTAGCTAAGCTTTATGGAATTATTTTGGAAAAGAAGATTAACATTTGGCTAGAAAGTCACGGTAAAAGAGCTAAAGGCCAGGCCAGGTTTAGGAGATATCATTCAACTATGGACCATCTTGTTACCTTTAGGATCATTGCAGAGGAGTTCCGCAATACTAAAACCAATCTTCTTTGTTGTTTTGCTGACTTTAGAAAAGCTTTTGACATGGTTCCTAGGAAAAACCTTTGGAATAGGTTAGAAGAGATAAAAGTGCCTCTCAAGTTGAGGGTTGCTGCAATAAGGATGTATGAGAACGTTATTGCTAAGTTGAAAAACATCGAGGGTTGGTCAAAAGAGATTAATTGCAATATTGGAGTCAAACAAGGTTGTCCCTTGTCCCCTACCCTTTTTGGCATATACATTGATAAGTTAGAAGAATGCTTGGAAAAAGCAGGTCTGCTTTATGGAATTATTTTGGAAAAGAAGATTAACATTTGGCTAGAAAGTCATGTAAAAGAGCTAAAGGCCAGGCAAAGTTTAGGAGATATCATTCAACTAAGGGACCATCTTGTTACCTTTAGACTATTGCAGAGTTCCCAATACTAAAAACCAATCTTTGTTGTTTTGCCGACTTTAGAAAAGCTTTTGACATGGTTCCTAGGAAAACCTTGGAATAGGTTAGAAGATAAAAGTGCCTCAAGTTGAGGGTTGTCAATAAGGATGTATGAGAATTTTATTGTTAAGTTTAAAAACACGAGGGTTGGTCAAAAGAGATTAATTGCAATATTGGAGTCAAAACAAGGTTGTCCATTGTCCCTGTTCTTGAAGCATACATGGATAAGTTAGAAGAATGCTTGGAAAGCGGTGTTGTGCTCTGGCCCTACTGATCGGGTATAGTCATCAATCTTCTTTGTGTTGATGATACTGCTTATGGCAAGGAGCCCCATGATCTTGAAACCAACTAAGAACCAAGGATTTTTGTCTAATATGGTTATACCGCATATCGATAAGACTAAGGTCATGATTATTAAACCAATAAGATCACTTCTTTATGATACCTGTATATGACAACAAAACTTGGAGGAAGTGGACTTCATACAAATATCTTGGAATTTATATCACCACAAACTCAATTGGAATTATAGAATCGAGAAAATGATTATTAGATGAAACATATGGGCTTGGAAACAATTGTAAATCACTTGATCTGAGTTGGGATAGAAGAAACCTCTTTGAGACCTTGTTACAACTCATATTCTTTATAGGATGGAAGTCTCAGTCGTAGGAGTTCATGAATCCCGGAGAAAGATAGAGCAATACAAAATAATTTTATAACCTATAATCTCAAAATTAAAGGAAATACAACACATCCTATCCTCCTCATAGAAACAAGCTCTCCCATTGAGAGCATGATCATGACTTAGATACCTAATGTATAAGAAACAAGTTAAACAACATGGAAGACAAGAGCTACCTAAAATTGCTTTCAAAATCAAGCCACAACCACCATCGACTCAAGTTAGAATGGAATAAAGACTTGGCCTTTGGTTAAACTATTGGGGAATCCATGGAAGAAACCATTTTATGTATCAGTTACTATTAAAAAAACGCCAAATCAAATTTAAGGAAAAAATGTGTGATAAAGTGAGTTAGAGGAAAAGAAAAAATTAAGGTATTATAAAGATGTAATCAACCCAAATCTAGAAGATCAAAATTGACCATCTATTTTGCCAAGTGTAAAGAAAAAATAAGTATTGTTAAAGATAAGAATAAATTCTCACAACCTCCATAGTGAAACTAGGCATTGGTCACCCTAAAATGCCATGGATGAAAGAGTGTGTCACCTTTAGTGACACTAAGGTTTGAAGATGAAAACACTTTCTCTTGGATTGTCCTAAATTATACCCATATAGATTTCATTTTCAAAATATTTGTCAAAGTTCCAACCTTCCAACCTTTTAACTCAACAAAGTATGGCGGATCTTGGAAAGCTTCTAATGCTTTTCGAGCACGTAAACAAAATTCTAAAGAATCACAGCACCTACTTAATTTTAAAGTCCGATAGACCAATTAGTCTTAGTGAAGTTAAATCATCATTATAAAATTTATATTAAAATTTAATAATAACAATTTTTTTATATTATATTATTTATTTTTGTTTTTATTTATATTATATATATGTTTTTTGTTTGTTAATTTGTGCGACTTGTTGGCTACGCGATTAAACTCTGGCTTGAGAAAACGCTAATTGTGGGTGATTTAAGCCGCCAAATCACCTGTGGGACGCATCTTACCGAAAGCCACACCAACTCCTTAACATGGTTGGGATTTTGTCCGTCCTTCAACCTCCACTTATAAAGTAACGGGGTCACTTATACCATTTATTATAGTATCTCCGGGTGCAAACTACACACGCTCGAATTACCACTTCATACCATGGTCTTATAAAGCCCTCACGAATTGAACCTTGCCCAACCTCGCTTCCACCATTGGATCCGTCCCTTTCAAGCTATTTACATTTTATATTAAAAAGTGTAGTTAATCTTTATTTTTATTTTAATCTTGGAAAACAATCATCATAGATTAAAAATTCAATAAATATAATTTTTTCACAAATGCAGTGACCAGTTATTAATTTAAGCTTAATAAATTGAAATAAAGTGTGCACATAAATTAAAGTGTAATAAAAATATTTTGTATTTAAAAAAAAAAAATTAAAGTGTATTAAAATATTTTGTATTTATACGAAACGTACTTACTATTAATTGTATTTTTTGATTTTTGAAAACAATCATTAGTTAGCCACGTATTATTTAACAAACAACAAAAACACCATTATTAATTTATTTGCACAGTTTAAAATGACACAAATATTTTGTGGATGGTATCGAAAATGTAGTTTAATGATTGATTTTTTTTTTAATCTTTGAAAACAATCATTTTAAAAAAATCATAATATGCAATTTCTATGCAGTTAAAAGTGATGAATTACTAATTTGATGTTAATATAAATTGAAATGTAATAAAAATATTGGAAAACCATGATTTTTTTGTTTTACCAAATTTTATATTTAAATCGAAAAGGTGATTTGATTTATTGACCATTTTTTTTTTTTATAATAATATTATTTAAAATTATATATACATATAAATGTTTGTAAAATTAAAAAATACCTAGCAAATTCTGATGGGTGTTAGTGTGGCATGTATGGAATTTTTAGGAAGGCATCACCACTATGGCACTGAGCCACGGACAGCTCAAGGGTTGGCCAACCCATCACCTTCCCATCAACGGGACAATGGCATTGGCAAGGATTAGAGGGGAGATGGCGCACTTCCATATCCGCTGCCGCTTTGGTCAGGTTTAATGGTTTCTCCGCCTCCGCTATTGTGTCGAAGGACCCTCCCCGGTACCATGGCCAGTCAGCCCAGATAAAGATCCTTCTGCTCCATGCAACCTCCTGTCACATCAGTCACACACCTCATGTCATCTGCTGCAGTTAGTAACCACTTCTCCCTGCGTCACACCCCGGAAGGCCAGCAGAGGGGTTTCCCCGAAGCCCTGCCGACTTCTGCCTCTCCCCACTCACCTTCCTGTGACCTCTCCCCCGCCTTCATTCGAGCACCCATGGGTCTTTCATGATCCCGCCGGTCCCCGCAGAATTGGGCCGTTTAATGCGACACTGTGTCGCTGTTCTTCCTCAAAGACCAAGGCTTCACCTGCCTCACTAATCACTCCTTGACCATCCGGAGAAGTCAAGCCGCGAGTCCTCCACACAACGTATATGAGGGTGTTGGTTCTTCAACACGAGCGCCTTTAAGACAACCTTGACATCCTGGCTGGATTAGTTTTGAGTCTCTTCGCCATGAGTGGATTTTGATCAGCTCCGGGACAGGCTGACAATAGAGGTGGAGGTCTTTTCTTTCAGACGCTGCTCCATGCACGCAAATTTCTCCTGACTCTAGAAGTTTAATTTCACTGAGGATCCCCAGCCTGTGTGATGGACATGACAGCCAAATAACCGCTTCAACTGTGACAAGCTGCCAGAAGAACATAGTGTAAAGTGAGAAGGATGAGGCAGGACCGGGATGCACAAAGGTTACTACAATGTAATGAGGAACCATGCTAAATGCAAGTTGATCCGGCAAGGCGTGACGAGGTTACGAGCACGAGGAACCCCGAGAACTAGACCTCCACGACGTGGGCCTAGCTATCCACTGTGTGTCCGAAGTCTCTGTAGTGTTTTCTTATGTCTTTTCAGTTGATGAACAATATTTTCTGGCCAGTTTCAGTTGATAAACAGTCTATATAGGACCGCTTTTCTTAGCTTGTCTTATTATTTTCGATAAACTCATCGCTCATTGACCTGTTTCATTGAGTACAACGCTTATTACAACAAGACTATCAATGATTTGTAACTTTGTCTCAAATTTTTGAAGTATTTATATTATACTTTATTTAAAATAACAAAAATACCTTAAAGCAAATAATTTATATGAATGTAAATGTAATAATACTATTAATTTTAATCTTTGAATAATCATATTTTAAAAAGTTATAATATATAAATATTTGTAAAATTAAAAATACCTGTAATTAATTTATATATGATTTGAATAAAATATTAAAAAATCATGTATATTTTTTCAACGATCTTTAATTTTTATTTTTACAACAGTACCCTATTTTTTACCTGGCTTACTTTTTGATGCTGATGATGATGATGACATTGGTCCACTAAAACCTAATGAACGCAGAAGTTTAAATAAACCCGCCACAAATTTTTTTCAAAATAAATACAATGCATAGTTATTAAAAAAATAGTCCATCGATTATACCCTATCAAGTCAAGAAATTGCGGAAAATTTTCATGATTAATCAAGTTATTCTTCTAAAACAACAGGCATGCAGGTTATTTTGGTGGAATTAAGTTTTGTTTAAAAGTCCCGTGAGATAGCGCGGTTGGTAAAGTCCTTTCTCCATGTTGGGAGGAGTTCTTGAGTTCAATTCCGGCTGGGTTTTCGGGACGAATTGTAATGGCTGATGTTGATGTAAATGATTTATATCTCTACTATAAATCGAGTTAATTTCTCGAAAAAAAAAAAAAAAAAGTTTGTTCTTCTAAAAAAGAGTTCTACAAAAAAAAAAAAAAAAAAAATAAATAAATAAATAAAACGGGTAATAGAAGGTGGAATATTTGACCTTTTTACAAAGACTTTCCTAAGGTCCAACTGAAAATGGAAAGTGGGAAACAACTACGAAGTCGATAAAATTGTCCCATACTTTAAAGTAGACGATAAAGTCAGAGATAAGCTCTTTAAATATGATTATAAATACGAGTCCTCACGACAAGGACAGGAACCCATTAAAGGACTTAAGAAAATAACGTGTTATTAAAATGGGTCCATCGACCGAAGTGCGCGTCGTTGACAGAAAGTCTTCGTCAGAGATCTGTGATCAGCATCCTTTGAAGGAAGGCAGCCAACAGGCTTAGATATTGACCACGTCACACAAATTACACATGAGAGCATATATATATATACAGGACCTTACTTCCCATAGTAGGAGCCAATATCCATCTGCTGTTTAACAGAGGAGGTTTTTGTGTTGTGTTGTGAGGTCTGGGGATCGAATCACATGGCCAGGTGGCTTCCAGCTTTGGCCCTGGGAGCAGGGGCGGGCACAACGACCTGGTTGGCCAGCGTGGGCGGTTTCTTGCTGGCGCTCACATGCGTGCTGGCCGTGGCGGCTGTGGTGACCGCATCTTGCGCAGCGCACTTCCACCGTAGGGACAACACAAATCATGGTATTAGGGTTTTCAAGTCCGCGCACAAGTTCCCAGGTCGGGCGCTTATTAATAGCAGCAAAAAGCTCTTGATTTCTAGGAAATGGGGGCGAAAAGAGGACGAAGAGGAGGCATATGACCGTGCTGTTATGGAGGAGGAGGGTGGAGGAGATTCTGTGTGGCAGAGGAGCATTCTGATGGGCGAACGATGCCAGCCACCTGATTTTCCAGGTGTCATAATTTACGACAATAAGGGCAATCGGCTGCCTCAGTTTCCTCCGCGCTCACCCAGGCTCAACACATTTCATCCGTCTCTCCACTAGGTATATATTTTATTCAAATTACAGTTTGCTTGCTTTTCCGTTTTATTTGAACGATGGCATGGACTCATTGTAGTGCTGGTGAATTCGTTTCAGCAGCGTTAACGGCAGGCGGATTGCAATTAACGGAAATTCCCAACAATTTTCTTCACGTAGACTGTTCTGATATTTTCTGTTGTGGATGGCTTCGTACTCGTCAATGTGACCATGTGGCTGTGACATTTTAACGAAGTAATAATGGGGCAGCCTGTCAATTCGCATTTAAATTTTGTGAATGGCATTTTAGATGTACCCAGTAATTTTTAGAGAAAATCACCATGTAAATAATTAGCCCACTATTGGTTGGTTGGATTGATTTTCATAATTTGTTATACAAAGCATATATATAAATATAAATTATAAATTCTGCTCATTGGATTCTTTACAATTTTCATATATATACTGCTCATTGGATGCTTTACAATCACCCACTGGCCTCAGCTTGTGCATTTGCAAATGAAAACAATACCTTACCTTTACATACTTTCAATTGTTTGAATGAAAAAACCATTAAACTATAATTCTTTCTTGTAAAAAAATGCAAAACTAAAGCATAACTAATGCCTTTCAATAGTAGTTGCAACAAGCAGGCATTAATGGTTAAAAGGCATTAATAGTTAAAAGGATAGAAAAATAAGCAATATTCTAAACTTTTTATCTTTTGGGATTTTTTTTGTTTGATTTTGTTTGAAATTCGGTAAGGAGTGGTTGGATCTGTAGATTTGAGTGGCTAAGTTTGTATAATCCAAGAGTTTTTCAGCACGTTGAATCCATTTATGCATTCATAAATGCAATTTAAATAAAAGAAAATAACGATTTTGTCTAAAATTCAAGCCAAAAAACCCTAAAAATAAAACGTTTAGCCAACATCAGAAAAATAAAACTACAAAAATTATGAATGACTAAATACATAAATTTATAAAAATATAACATCAATGAGTCCTGTGATAATTTATTGTGAATCATATAAGATTGGGGGTGTATATACATATGACTACGATTGATCTAAAATTTTAGTTAGAGTTTTATTTGCATTCCACATTTGAAGAGAGCCAAAATAAAATTGATCTAAAATTTTAGTTAGAGTTTTATTTGCATTCTACATTTGAATAGAACCAAAATAAAATTAAAGATACCTATTAATAATGAGCACAACACATACATTAATGTAATATATTTATGGGGTGAAATTTTAGATCAACAAACAATATGGTTTCTAATGTAAGGTGGAGAAGCAAGAATCCATATATGTTTATTATTTAACATAACTTTTTTGTTTTCATCTGGTGTGGTGTGGTGACATATTGGATATTTCAGGGTTCGAAACGAATAGCTGAGGGGATCAAATCCCATGGCCAAATGGCTTAGAGTAACATCCAAGGAAGAGGAGGAGGGATGGAAATGTTGTTTAGACGACAGTTTCTTGTCGGTGATCACATATGTGTTGGTGGTCACATTCGAATTCATGATGACAACTTTGGCTATTATATCTTTGTTGGGTCGCCATTTTGTTATCTTTTCCATCATTTAAACTATTCTTTTCACTGCATCATTTCATACATTTACCACCATTTCCACCATATTTCTTCATAAAAACACCATGATACACTTCCATATGCTAATTGTTATTTATTTCCTTTATCTTTAATGAATTAAGGAAGATTATATTTGGTTCTACTAATGATAGTTTCATGAAGAAAATTCCCGCAGTCAACATTCAACCTTGGTAACAAAATCATTGGTTAGCATATTTTCGCACCTCTAGAAGGAATTCCGCCACATGGGTTTTGTTCCCTTCCATGTCACTGAAATCAAATCCACCTGGCATACACCAAGTCCCATGTCATGAAAAATGTTCCAGTCAACCAATGACTAATTCCAACCTGAAGATAAGTATTGGTTGAGAAATTTCTGCATAAAATCGTCGTTGAAATCATAGATTCCAAGGATGGGCGCACTCCAATCAGCTCCAACACATCAATTGTGAATTGGAAAATCCAATTGAATGATTACAAACAACAATACGATATCATGTGGCTTGCATATGTGGTTTTATTCATAGTATGGAAGGAAAATTCAAGGGTATTTGATGCTATCTCTTTAGCAATCGATTTATGTGATCTTGTAAATAATAGAAATCGTGATAGCTAGGGGAGTTTAATGGATGTAACGTTGGAAAATACATTGTAATCAAAAGAACTCTGTTTAGCAGAAAATACAAACAATCATTTACAGTATTATGGTGTGTTGAAGAATCCTTAACATCTGAGTTTTAACGTAGCTTACTTTTGGAAGAGGAAGGCCCCCAGCATAGAAGTAAAAATACACCATTTTTATTTATTCTTTCTTTATTTATGTCATTTAATTCTCGTTCTCATTTAATATTGTGTGTTATGTAGTAGTTTGTTATATTTTTATTACTATGTGTTTTATGACAGTTTGTTGTGTGGGATATTTGATGTGTTTTATGACAGTTTGTTGTGTGGGATATTTGATTTGTAGAACAAAACTCACTTAGAGCACCCCCCTCAAACTAATCAAGACTTAAGGATTAAGAATGAATTCCCTGTTATAGCAAGTGATTAATATCACAAGAGATTGTTGTGACCTGCATGTTTACAAAAACCAATCTTAAGAGTATTTGATTTAAGAGGCCACCAAGCCTCAAGGGAAACAATTATGCATTTATTTCATTAATGTTTTCTTTTTACATTCTTAGTTACAAGCATTAGTGCAACAAGTATTTCATTTGATTATTTTTTCATTCTAGCCAAGTCTAAAATTGCCTCGTAGCAAGGATTGGAGTGCTCTACAGATTATTTGTATAAGCCTCTTTCAACCAAAAGAGTTGAATAGATGCACTATAGCTTGTTTTTCTACCCATAGAGACTCCAATGGATGTTAATGAACCAATTAGACTTGACCAATTTGTTTTTCATTTGATTTAGATGAAGAGTTTTTCTATTTGATGCATGAATGTTAGAATTTCTCTCAATCATCAAACTCCACAAGTGAACAGAGTACTGTTGTGAGAGTTGCTTGAGGCATGAGATCTCACAGCCTGTTTTTCTACCTATGAAATCTTTGGTATCCTTAGATTGAGAAGATTAGTTCTTGTTTTTGTTTGAAGTTGTTTCATCAACACATCGGTTTTATATTAGGCTTTGATCCTGCACAGATAATGTTTGCATCTCACAAGCTTACGCCCCCAGATTGATAATTAAAATGTAATAGAAATTACATTTATAATTTACCTGACATTTTTGGCGTCGTTATCGGGGAGATGCTAATTAAGGAATTAGAGAATTGGTAGTTTAGTTCTTGATTTATGTTGCGCCGACATTTATGACTTGGAGGAGGAGAAACGGTAAAAAAAGAGGTAAGAACTTACACATTCACTTTAGTGAGTTTCTCCAAGTACTCGTCATGTTGACACTATAAACGTGTTTCCTTTTATGCAATTTTATTTATTTATGGAAAGCAGAGATAACTCATGTCA
>SNQJ01S0033125.1:156986-194915 GCA_010110895.2 Picea sitchensis | reverse complement strand
ACATGGTGTTTCCTCCTGGGGAGGACTGGGACCAGGGAGGTATGTGTTATATTCTTATGTTTTGTGATTTTGATAGATACCATTGATTATATATGTATTTGGATGCTGCCATTATCTCTGGTGTTGTTTTTTAGATGTGGGACCCTGAGGATGAGAGGCAGAGGTCTTCGGAGAGCTAGCTTAGTGGGGGCTGAATCGACAGGCGCTGGTAGAGCTGAGGGTTGGACAAAGGTAGTGATGATATGACACTAGTGCTAGACTAGTGAGACAGCCACAGGGAGATGTTAGGGTCATGATGGAGGATCTGCACTGACATTTCGAGTAGGTTCTATAGGGTGTACCTAAGGGCACGTAGGCCCACATCTATGATGAGGAGGTCCTGGAGTAGTGTGTGGGAGTACCAACAGAGTGGTGGAGCCTAATCCATTGAGAAACAATGGCGGGGGAAATAATGATTGGTCGGCTGCCTCTAGGACCTAGAGGTCCCCCAGCTGGTGGGGCACCTCCAGCTGACAGAGGACTCGGGGGGAGGTTTGGGGGAACCTTGAGTGTTGATTATTGTATGTATGGGCTTGGGAGACCATTTTTGTATAGGGTACTTGATACCGATTTTTGTGCTCATAGGGGTGGGGGGATTCATGGGCCTACGGGCGATTGTACATGTATATTTTTTGTAAACACTGATGACCTCCATGATATATATATATATGGATATATGTTTTGATCATACGTGTCTCTATGATTTATGTTTTTATGTATGATGTCTTTTTCTATGTGTTGTGACAAATGTATGATGTTATGTATTTGATGTGATAAATTCAAATCTAATACTAGGTTATCCATGTGATCCGATACTTGATTAAGGTTTCTTGGAATATGTGTAAATGTGATGGAATCAAAGTTGTCAGATAGGAGTCTAACCTGTAGGTATTTGCGAAAGAGGAAAGCATTGTGAACATGATATACGTTGTTGAGATGTAGGATGACAAGCTCAGAATCTAAAAGAACGCTAAGGTGATGAATGTGGTGGTGACTGGACTTGACAAGGATACCAATGATGGCATTGTATTCATATGGGTTGGTGGTTGAGACCAAACATATGCCACTAAAGTGGAGTAGGATATGTGAGGGGGTATAGAGGGCCCAAGCGACCGAAGTGATATTCTGGGTCCAGTGGCTCACACTGTCAACATAACCGATGTGGTAGGCTGATGGATAATGCATCTATCAATAACATGGATTATAGATCAAACATGAGGAGTGGTGGCGATAAAGAAGACTAAAAACTCTACAAATTTGTACAAATAGAAACCTAAGGTAAGGGGGCTATGCTTAGGCATAAAATTTCTTTAAGTACAACCCGTTGACAGGTTATTTGAAAGGGTATCCTTCTGGAGAGGCCAATATGTAGGTGCCTTTATTGAGGAAGTGTTGGACGATGAAGGGTCGATGCCATAATGACTCAAATTTCCCATGGACAAGAGTATCGTGGGAGATATTGTAGGCTAACATGAGATCACCTTCGTTGAATGAGCGAAGGTTGACATGGCAGTCAAAGGTAGCTTTGGACCATTTTTTAGCTTCCTCATTGTGTTGTAATGAATATCAATGATCTTCATCAAGCAACTCTAAGGTCAATAGGCGTTGCTCCATTGGAGAAGTGTCAGGTAATAGCTCAATGGCAGTGCGTAATGTGGGGATTTCACACTCTATAGGGAGAGTGGATTCTATCCCATGGATGAGGTGGAATGGTGTAAAACCAGTGGCATTTTTTACTTCGTGTGATAAGCCCATAAAGTGGAAAACAACATATCATGCCATTTGGTCTTATGTTTGTTGAACGTACATTGTAGCATGGTTTTGAGGACTTTGATGACAACCTCAACTTGTCTGTTGGACTGAGGGTAGTATGGGGAGGAAAAATCATGAGTGAAGCCTAACTTTGAGGAGAGTTCCACAAAGATCTCGTTCTCAAATTGTTTACCATGATCAAAGACTAACTGTAGTGGGACTCTGAACCAAGTAATGACATGGTTGAAGAAAAAACGTGTTGTTGTGTCAACGGTGTTATTAAATGTGGGTATGGCTTCGGCCCAGTTGGTAAATTAATCTATTACCATGACAATGTACTTTTGTCTATTACTGGATGGAGGATGACAAGTCATGAAGTGTATGCCCCATTTACAGAAGGGGATGGTTGTGGTGTCTGGATGTAGAAGTGCTGGTGGAACTCGTTCTTTGTTTGGATAAAGCTCGCATTTGTCACATCACTTGACAGTGTGGATGCAGTCATGAAATAAGGTGGGCCAAAAGTACCCTGCTCGAATGATTTTCTGGGTAGTGGACATACCAGAGAGGTGACAACCGGAAGCACCGCTGTGGAAGTAGTTCAGGACTCTGTCGGCTTCTTCGATGGTAAGACATCACTGAAGAATGTTATCGACCCCACGTCGATAAAGAATATCTCCGATGAGGAGGTAGCAGGGGCTTGATGGAAAATGTGTCAACGATCATCGTGAGAGAGATGACACCCAAAATTCTGTGTACGACTGTAGATGAGGAGGTTTCCTTACTAAGGGTCATCAAATGGGATGAAGAAGAGGTGTTCATCAGGGAAATCCTCATTGATGGGGGAATATTTAACGTCCAAGGGGAAAGCTGTAATGAGTTCCTCAAGGACAAGAGATTTCTTTCTTTTGGGAGTACAGAACTCCAGATCATATTCCTGGAGGATAACGATCCACCGATAAATTTTCCATTAATATATTGTCAACTAAGAAAGTATTGCATGGGGTTGGAATCTTCTATGACCTTGGTAGTTTGAAGTAGAATGTAATGTCACAATTTTTGGACTGCGAGGAAAAATGATAAGGCGAGTTTCTCATCATGATTATAATTCAAAGAGGGCCCTGAAAGGTTTTTACTAATGTATTAAATGACATGTTCACGCCCATCATCCCGTAATTGGATGAGGACTCTTTCTACTGAGACAAATGAGGTTGATAGGTAGAGGATATAATCACGATTGTTGGGACTCAGAAATGTCGTATTTTCATCCACCTTTCCCTTCACCATTCCTTACATTTCATCGCCCAATTAAACCTTCGTCATATCATTTTCATAAATACATTTGGGAATTAAACCTTCTGCCATATCATTTCTATAAATACATTTGGGTTTCACACCATTATTTCCACTTTATTCATTTTAGTATTAAAAGTGAATTTATGATTAAATATTAGAAAATATACATGTTTACATATATCTCAATTATGTGTGAGCTTTGTAATGTGTAGGAATATGTGGATGATTAATTCAAAGAGACTTCTCTAATATCTCTTCCATCATTCCAAAGGAGATAATTATTCAAGCCTCTGCTAAGGAGAAGATCATGGAGATTTGGTTAGAATATCTTTATCTAAGATCTATGAGAGATATGTGTGAGGGATTTAAAGGATCATATCTTGTAATAATGGGAAAGTAGTTGAGAGTGGTTGAGAGAATAGTTGGGATTCAAAATTATGAGATGGTTATCTTCTTCATGCTATAAGAGAGTGCTCTCTTCTCATGAAAATTCAATTAGACAATATAAATTAGGATTCAATGATTAGCTTTTGATGAAGGAAGGGGCTTCTTAGCTTTGTTATTCTTTCATGTTGGTCATTTGACTATTGCAATATGATTGAGATTGATATGTTGTATGAGCTCATTGTTGTTAACTCTTCATTACGTTGTATTTCCCTTAGGCAATTTCCCCTACATGCTTTCCTAGTTAGTGTTTCAATGCTTTCTTAGGATCGAAGATTTCAAAGAACATGATTAGATTAGATTAGTTCTACTTCAAATCTCCGGCATATACAGCAAGTGCAGTTTCGCCCTGCCCACGCACTCCCGGTTGACAATTAAACAAATGGGCAAGTACTCATAACGCATATATTTCACCGACATTTTGGATACTGCTGCTCTGGGAAGCTAACAAGGATTGAGGTATCGATTGGGTCAAGGGCCTCACAATGGAAGGGATTAGTAGGTCCCTGCTCTCTATAGATTTCAATTGTTCCTGCAAGTGGACTGCATGTGTTGGTAAGGGTCATAAGCTACTTGAGTGGATACTCCTCATGTTTTCCCTGCCAACATGTTCCTAACTGTGTGTTGGGGTGACGAGGGGAAAGGCCTTGCATCGGTTCGAGGCACCTAAACGCTCTCAGGCCTCATTTGGGACAAGCATGCAGAGTGTTTTTCAATTTCAGCAAGTGTGCTAGTCGTAAACATGGCTTGCATGGGTCCCTGCTTAATGGAAGCGATTAGAAGGTCATGTTCTCTATAGGAGATAAATATCTTCAATGTGTGTCAAATCATTTCAATTAGCAATGGGTTCTCACAACCGTGAAGAGTGTTTTTTTTTTTTTTGTGTTTCAGCTAGAGTGGTTTGTTTCAAGAGTGTTTCAAAACTTTACTTTCAGATTTTCTATTTTGATTTGGATGTCAGAAGAATCCTCTCTTCTTTAACATGATTTAATCCACACATAATCTTGGAACAACCACCTCGTGATCCTCATGAGTGTCGAGATTTCCTCTTCTCTGGAAGAGTAGATCTTGATAGCAGTCGAGAGTTTAATTACTCCTCCAGAAACAGACCATGAATCAACACATAAAGAATGCAATCGAGGAGGAGGAGGACAATGAGGAGTCAGCATGATGTGAGTGAGACAGTACTTCACGAGACCCTCATCGAACAATGGTTTCAAGTAGATACCTCGTGCAAGTTAAAGTCATTTAGTTTTTTCTTTCTATAATTTAGAGTTTCAGCAGTTTTCCAATTATCTTTGTATATTCATGTATATTCTCAATTATCATTTGTGAAATTGGAAGAACACATATGCATACTACTATTACATGAATGGCTTCACTGGAAATTTGATTACACATAACTATTTTCACTTTCTAATTAGTATAGAATAGGTAGGCTTTCATTTTCGCCACCTTCCGCTTTTTCTTAGAATATATACCAAGGCTTCGTAAGCGACCGCTGCAGGATCAGAAGTAGGGGATGAACTTAATAATATTTTTTAGGAAGTATAATGATGCCTAAATACTCCATTTGCAAAAAGAAAAACAATTATGAATAAACATGTGACACTGTTTCAGCTGCTGTAACAGCAGCTGAAACAACAACTATAATAGCAGCTGAAACAACGTCACTGTCCCACTTCAGTTTTTTTATTTATTATTATAAATTTGCAAACTAAAAGGTTTAAAATTTTTATTTTTATTTTCTGAAACACACAAAATGAAAAATATATATATCCATTGAAGCCAGTCTCTCGCTAAGTTATATGTCGTAGTAAACATCAATAATTATATGTCAAACACCACCTAACTATGTCATAACCAAATTGTTTGCATAGCTTGGCTTGAACCATGCAATTTGAAACCTGCAAATCACAACTTGAGCTTAGATCTGCAAATAAAAACATAACCAAACATTATAACTGGTCTGCAAATCCATGCGAATAATCTTTTGCACTCTTACAACCCAAACGTAAACTTACAACAAATAAAGAATTTTTTACATGTCGCTATTGGTTGAGCCAAGGTTCGAATCCATTGAACTGGTTTTGAAATTCCTAATTGGTTCATCTCCTCGTTTTGAATTTTATCATTAAACAAGGAATTAATTAATAACCCTACAAAAACTTTAACACATCAAGATAAAATAGAGACTTTATTCTTCGGCCTCCTAATTCTATCTCCTTCACTTGAAATATTCATCTTTTAAACCCGCAACCCCAGAATAACGCTAAATGATTTTAGTATTCATCCTTCCATACAAAACCGCAGTGCTAAATAGAAAATAAAATAAAAAATAAAACATTGATACCTATTGCCAAATTTAAATTCAATATTGTTTCTAGAAATATTGCCTAGCGCATACAATTCCGGATTAGGGATGATAAGAATTAAGCTCCCATGGTTTTGTTGCATTCAACTCATCATAACCAGATCGATCCCAGATGAGTCGATTCTCCTCGATGCTAGTTTTAATAACAATCATGTTTTACTCAAATTACGATGAGAATTTTTCTGCGGATAGTCGTGAGATTGTTTTTCGTGGTGATGTTGATTGCAAACAAATTTTCACCAAGACCTCGGTGATAATATTTCCCGGGAATCTAACAGATTGCATTACCTAATTTTCTATCTATCGGCATGCTTTATTGGGATTAAATATCCTATCCGAAGACATGGAAATCTCCGAACATTTGATTGATGAAGGAATCGTGGGGATGCTATTTAAATTCGCAGCCTCTTCCGTACATGCATAAATCGTAGTCAACTCAAAATTGTGGAGCTTGCTGATAAATGAGCTCCCCAATGGAATTAAGCTATGACATACATGTTTTGATGACATTTACTGCAGACATGCCCGATTTCGATCAAAATAGAGCTTTTTTTGCGACGATAATACACTGCGTAGCCATGCATCGTGATAACCATTTCAGAACTGGTAGATTTTATGTAGAGCGAGCAATCATAGTGGATTTCTCTCCTATTACTGACTTCCGTGAAGCAACATGTCGGCAATATGAAGAGAATACATGCAACCGTGGTGGCTACTGTAACTTTATGCACCTTAAGAAGATCAGCAGGGAGCTGAGGCGGCAATTATTTGGAAGGTATAGACAGTATGGACATGGTTACAATAGAAGCCAGAGTCGAAGTCTTAGCCCTGGGCTTTCTATAGAAAGACACCGTGGTTATGATGATCGTCCTCGTGGTGTACGTGGGTATGATGATCGTCCCCAAGGTGGTCGTGGTTTCGGTAGAAAAAAAAATGAAAGGGATTACCCTGGTTATCATGATGATAGACATGGACGAAGGCCACAGAGCCGTAGTCCAGGTCACATACTCTGGATCTAACCAAGCACCGTACCTTTCCTCCGTGAATCGTAAGGCGTCTACTGCTAACTAATCTCGGTGATCATTTTGACAGTAACAACCTATTAAATGGAGAAAAAGGATGGATCTTTTTTCTAACAGCAATATTGTAGCTTTGGATCATGGAGGGTTTTCTGGCACAAACAATGTTAAATAAATAACACCGGAAAATTTAATTTCCGGAATGTTTCTGCCAATGGAGTAATATCGGCCGGTGGCAACAACCGATGATCGATTGGCAGTCAGCAATTTATTCTCACAATGATCAATCATTGCATGTGACAGAGAGGGCAGTTGTTTACTCAAGTTCTGGAGGAGGATCAGTCTGGGGATCTTCAAAGCTTGCTTATCAACCCTCTGTTGTGGACTTCTTGGATGAGTTGGGGCAAGCAATACGCAGAGAAAACACTAATCAAAGACATCTACTGCAGGTTGGTTTGTATCAAAAGGAGAATCGATTTTTCTTGCCCATGATGATGGATGCTGTTTTTTTCACGATATAGCAAATTCGAGGAGAAGGCCGGTTATAAATCTCCGAGGGCCTACTCCAAACATGTGGGTGATTGTTGGTTGATCAGAGCAATCGGTTCAGACGGTCACTCTGGTAAATATGTTGTGGCAACATCCGCAGGTTGTACATTGGACTCAGGTTTCTGTTCATGAGACTTCTATAATAAAGAGATTATGGCATTCCACACGAATCGAGAGGCCTTCAATTCAACATCTCAAGACTATCTCACCATTAGTTTGACAAAACTTATAGAACTGCCGAGAATTTCAACAGACACAATCCTACCAAGTAGTTCGAGCCGCATTGTTTAATTGATGATATTCAAGGATGCAACACTGGCTGAACCGCTGAACCCATTCCATTGTCCGTGTGCTCCTTCCTTGGTTTTAGGCTTTAATTCAACTTGCATGATAATAATTCAACAAGCTTGTAATGGCAGAAGCTGGGACTGTAGAAGCCTTAACAAAGTATCTCTTTCTTGGTCCTCAAGATGCTATAGAAGAAGCACTAGCAAAGTTATTAAGGATTCTTTTTAGTAGTCCTGAGATACGACGACATGAATCCGTTGTTGGAGTTGTCAATCAGCCGGGTTGCGATAGCTTGGGCAATTAGGGGATTAAGATACGCGCGAAGAGATTTGAAGGTCTTTTACGCTGTAATTCACATTAAGGTTGAGGAAGTACTAGGCATGCTATCCAAAATTTCATGTTGGAAATTCTTAGCTCGTCAGAAAATGAACAACGGGCCCCTAATTGGTGCATTGATCGTTGTTGTTTGAAAACTCTTCAAGATGGCCATAGCTTGTTGATGTTGACAGCATGAAAGACTTTGGATCTGCCTTGGATCATGTAGAACCTGCATGGTAAAGACATGATAGGAATAAAGGCAGATGGAAAGTCTCATTAGACTTGGGCTTTGCACTTTCACATTAATCAGGTTATAGTTGCATGCTTTGGATAGTTTTATACATCCGCTCTTGAAATATCATAAGTGGCATTGAACATTGACTGTGATTTTTACCAGCATAATTTTTTATTCTTTTCTTTCCTCTTGTGGTATTATAGAAATAAACAAAACATTAAAAATTATAAAAGCTTTAAAAATTATAAAACTCAAAACATTGCAAATGGATCTTCCACTTCCTCGAACATTATTGAAATTATGTTTTTAACGTTAATTCCTTGAGTTAATCGAAACAGGTTTTGACAAGGGAGATTGCCTACGGCAATAGGTAAGAAAGATACATTTCATTTTATTCGGTTGTTGGCATTTGTACTCATCCCTGCATTTTATGTTTTTCAATGATCTCACTATTTTTCTGCAGGTTTAGTACTAACATTTGTTTTTCAGGTTCAAAGATCAATTTCATGCCGGCGATTTTCATAAATCATATATTGTAAAGAAACATGCCCATTGACAACTTGAACAGCTAAATTTTTCGTCACACATGTCATGACATCCGCCGTTATTAATACCCATCTTTCATGAAATCAATTATGTCGTGACATGATCACTTGCCATTTTACTTCCAAGCTTTTTTGTCATCCGTGTATTAGAGTCTACTATTTCATTGCCTTATCCTTCACGACTTCATGCCTACCTTTCCTCAATCGCGATACATTCCTTTCACCATTTTTGCCTTCTTTTTCCATTCCAATTCGCCTTTTGAATAAAACTTATTCCCTTTCCATGATTACATTCCCTTGTTTTCCTTTCCTCGCCGATCCATTAACGCTTGGATCCGAGAGATCTTTCATATTATAGTCCTACCAAATCTTTTGTACAAACTCACGCTGATCGATGTGGGATTCCTTAAGGCCCACCTTTTCAACAAGTCTTGGCCCCATCGACCTCAACACCTTATCTCCGATATAGACTAGAGTCCATTCTTGAGTACCGAGGCTTGCATACCTTAATGGAAAGTTCTCTTCACTGAAATCATGGGAATACATCAATGTCCCTTTGATCATCAGATCTTGAAAGTGACTCGACATCATCAACCTTCATCTATTCGCATCTCTAAGATGTACTCAGTACCTTGGCACTCATTGACATCAATGGTGAGTTTGCCCGCATTGGTTAACGGTGACATTCATCAATGGTCGGTAATCCAATGATTTCTTTTCATGCCTCGACATCGACACATTTATTCGCATGACTAGATTGTACCATTGGGTTTTGTAGCGTGTGAAGACTATACACTTTTCATGACTCCACCAATAGTTACAGCAGCCTAACTTCAGATATATTAGAGTACTACAGTTCCACTTTCACACTTCTCTTTTCCATGATTCATCAACACCAGCTCGCATCTTCCACTACACATCTCTCTCCGATTCGTGAGGACAGCTTGTTGTAGTTCTACCAGTTGTTGTTACAGAGTCTCGCTATGACATGAGTTCCTACAGCCAGTAGCTATAATAGTGCCGCCATGAGTACCACCTTTCACATGATCCTACGCCAGCTACATCTTCATCGCTACGTTAACAACGCTATTCACAACTACATTTTCATGATCTTGTAGCAGTGACACTTTCCATCTTCCAGTAGTCGCAGCCACATATTCTTTGCCCCAGCCGTTACAGTAGTTGCAACTTCAGTACTAGCCACGATTTCCTGATCCAGCTGTTGCAACAACTACATTCCTATTGCATAGTTCAACTACATTTGGGTAAGGAAGGTATGTTGTTTTCTAAGCTTTAATCATGAAATTCCTTCTATGTTGACTTGAATATTTTGGAAAATCCCTCGCCACACTTCATTTCCTTCTCCCTTCCATGACCCACACCATGTTGCATGCGGACATGCAACAAACTTAGTTGCGGGGGGGGGGGGGGGAACTATATTCATAACCACCACATTTTTCCATCATCATCATTCGATTTTCATCCCTTTTACACTTCCCCAAAAATTTCTTTTCCAATCATCCCCGATGCATTTTACTTTACGCATTGATCTACACCCTGGCATGATTCATAAAAAGCATATATAAAAAAAAAAAAAAAAAAGGCTTTATACCTCGATGATTTCTTATGCATTGATAGCTTATCTTTTCCTTTGAATATATGGGTACAATTATTATCATAAAAACAAGAAGAGGGTCAATGAAATGAATGTTGTTAACACAAGAACCAACATTCTTATATCCATGGTTGCTACACAAGAACCAAATCCATAGGAAAAATCAGCCATTATTGGGAAACCAAAATACTAGAAAATTATTATCATAACAACAAGAGAAAAATAAGGAAATGATTGTTGTTAACACAAGAACCAACATTCTATATTCATGGTTGTTACACAAGAACCAACCATAGAAAAATGTTAAATGCTAATCGAAATAAAAATATGGGAAATTATTATCATAACAACAAGAGAAAAATGAAACAATGTTGTTAACACAAGAACCAACATTCTTATATTCATGTATTGTTAAAAAAGAACCAACCATAGGAAAATGTTAGTTGTTACTCATGAGTTGTTACTCGTGTCTCCCACATATCTTGGAAACATTCATTATTAAAATACATCATCAATCAAAGCCAAAGTTCAAATGCCAAAGGTTCTTCAAGATTCATGCAATTGCATGAGAACATGCAACAAGTTAAGTTGGGGGCATGTTGGGACTCAGAATGATTTCATCCACCTTTCCTTCACTATTCCTTACATTTCATCAGCCCATTAACCTTTATTCATTTTAATAAATACATTTGGGTTTCACACCATTATTTTCCACTTTATTCATTTTAGTATTAAAAGTGAATTTATGATTAAATATTAGAAAATATAATATGTTTCTTCATATATATCTCAATTATGTGTGAGCTTTGTAATGCAGAATATGTGGATGATTAATTCAAAGAGACTTCACGAATATCTCTTCCATCATTCCAAAGGAGATAATTATCAAGCCTCTCTTCAAGGAGAAGATCATGGAGATTTGGTTAGAATATCTTATCTAAGATCTATGAGAGATATGTGTGTGAGGATTTAAAGGGATCATATCTTGTGCAATAATGGGAAAGAAGTTGAGAGTGGTTGAGAGAATATGGATCCGCAATTATGAGATGGTTATCTTCATGTATATAAGAGAGTGCTCTCTTCATGAAAATTCACTTAGACAATTAGAGAATTAGGATTCAATGATTAGCTTTGATGAAGGAAGGAATTCTTAGCTTTGTTATTCTTTCATGTTTGTCATTTGACCATTGCAATATGATTTGAGATTGATATGTTGTATGAGCTCATTGTTGTTAACTCTTCACATGTTGCGTTTCCCTTTAGGCAATTTCATGCTTTCCTAGTTAGTGTTTCAATGCTTCTTAGATCGATGATAAACATAGATTAGATTAGATTAGTTCTACTTCAGTCCCCGTGACATACAAAGCAAGGCAGCTACCACATACCCGGTTGACAATTAAACAAGCCTAAGTAAGTACTAGTACCCATATATTTCACCGACAAATCCATCATAGTCAAGGACTAATCAAAGGGCATTGGATAGGGAATATTTTAAATCATCAAAAGATGTTTTAGCTTGTTTGTGCCATCGAAATGGGATATCATGATACAATAAGCAGATAAAACCATGTGCATGAGTGGCGAGTCTGGGGACAAAAGCCGAAAGATATGTCTTTCCTTATAGGTTCTGCAGCTTGGCATAAATTCATAGGGTGGAATTTCTCAGGAAAGTTTGGACCTTGAGAGGATCCATAGTGATGCCATGTTGGGAAACAATGAACCCAAGGAGGCTCGAAGTGACCCAAAATACACACTTGAGGGGTTCAAGAGGATATTATATTGGTGACATCGTTGAAAAACGATGCATAAGTCATCTAAATGTTGAATTCACTTTTTGGATCAAGAAGTGAGGTCATCCAAATAATCAAGGATGGTGCAAGAAAGATCATGAAAACATAGGTCATGGCCCATCGAAACGTAGCACCTACGTTCTTAAGACCGAAAGGCATGAGGTACATAAGCTAAGGCATGCCAAGGGTAGTAAAAGAAGTTTTGCATTGATCCGATGGATTTGAATTTGATTATAGCCGAAACCCAGCATCCATAAAGGATAGTGCTTCATGATTGGAGAAATCATCGATGATTTGGTCGATGAAAGGGGTTGGGAAGTTTTCTTTGGGACAAGCGTGGTTGAGATCATGAAAGTTTGTGTAGACGTGAATAGTGCCATGTGTTTTGTTAAGGGGGATGGGGTTGGAGACACACAAAGTGTATGCAATGGGGTAAATGAACTCAACAACGCGTAACTTGTCAATTTTGGCTTTGATAGCCACAACTTTCGATGGGTGAAGGGGGTGTTTATTTTGATGAATAGGGGTAACATCTAGCCAAGTGTCAATTCGATGTTCGACTATAAGAAGGATCGAGGTCGAGAATATCCATATATGACTAGGAAAAAATATCTCAGTATTCCTGAAAGAGAGATTTTTAAGGAATGAGTTCTTCAGGGGAGCATGCAGCGCTAATGGTGATTTCTTCTACGATTCCCGGTTTAATGGAAATGTCAATTTTGACACTGGGGGAGATGTTGGCCATGTTGCCTTCTTCAAAAGTATATGGGGCAGGGATAGGGTTGTTGAACCAATCTATATGCCCCGAAGGAATAAAATCCTTGGTTTCAATTGCGCACATGGAGGATTGGATAGGACAGTGAAATGCCTCTTGTGAAAGGAAAAGTGCTCGATGATGGAGCACATTGCATGGGAAATCGGGGGTAGTGAGTTCCTCTAGGATATCTTCGTCACAGTGAAAAATGAAAGAATATAGGGTATCCTCGGAGGTGATAGGGGGAACTATCAATGGGTAAGTGTTATTGTCCTCAAGTGGTGAGGACATAGACGGGATATCGTGTATAGAGTGTGAGGGACCATGGGACATAAAGTAAATGTCCTGATATTGTGGATGGTACCTTGTTTTCTCAGGGATTGAAGACGAAATGTATCGAATATCAGTAATGTGAGCCTTAGTATGGTGTTGTTGAAAGGGCTCTGGCCGAGATTTTTTGCATACTGTAGCTAACATTTGGAGAAATTGAGGTAGAGCTGGGCAATCATGAGTGTAATGGCCATATTCTGAGAATATGGCATAAGCGAAATTGGTTTGCAACCCTTTATTGTTTGTGGTTGCAGACTCCGTAGTAGCAGTGGATGTACTTAGTGGAGTGGCGAGGAATGTGGTTGCTCTAGGGAGATGGATTCGATTGTGTAACTCGAGAAGAGTAGGACATTTGTTAGTGGGGTGTCCTTCTCTTTAAGATAGGGCGAAAGGAGGTTGAGATCGGGGAGGAAGTGGAGCTATGGACTCGTTCTTCCTTCATCTTCCCCCAGTGGTGGTGGTGTTGTTTCTAGTTGGGGGCGGGGGTGGTGTGGCAGGAGCCTGTACTGATATCTGCATCGGTAATCCCTCTGTCTAAGGAGGAAGAGATAGTGTAGGAGCCATAGCAGATGGATGAAGATTCCATACAACGATGTAAAGAACCATGTTGGGAAGGGTAAGAGTAGTAGCTACCTGGAATGCTTGGACTCCAAGTGGGGGGTAGAAAAAGGGAATTTGGGTAATGTCTTGGGGACAGTCTCCCAAAATGGGAGTTTCCCATGGAGTGGGGGGAAATCTGGGATAATTGGTGCAATGAAGTTCTCAGGGAAATCCTAAGGTAATAGGTCTTTGACAGGTGGAACTTTGATTTTTGGAGGGGCCATGGTGGGAGGAGTATTTTCTTTGATATCTATTCCATTAGAAGATACTACACACACTTGTGTTGAAGGGTGTAGGAGAGGTGGTGCTCCATGATATGCCCCCAACAAATATGGATATTTCAAAATTTTGGGACACATGTCGATGACCGAAAAATAATCTGAGCTAGTGCGGACAAGGGGGAGAATGTTATCAATGTTGGTGGAATGATTACGCTCATAATGTGTAAGTTGGTCGATGGTGATGATTTTCCCGTTATGGGGTAACATCATTGTTCGAAACATAGAAGAGGCTACCGCCTTCATAGAATACATGTAGCTACATTCAAAAAAGATATTTTAATCAAGTGGGGCATTGATAACTTCGATGTCTATGAGAAATTTTTTTCCCCCAAGTTCTATAGGGACATTTTGGAAGATCCCTTTAGAGGATGGTGGGAGACCGTCGTAACATCTCAGGGTGATGGAAAATGGTACTATCTCAAGTGAGCCAAGTTTTTTCCATACTACTTTGGACATGATGCATGTGGAAGCACCTTCATCGATGATACACCGATCGACTGTGATGTTCTAGATCTTATTTGGTATCTGAAAATCTACCAAGGCGAGGAGGCATGGTTCTTTTCTATCTAGATCAAAAGTGATGAGTTGAGTATCAGTTGGGTTGACTTCCCCCAATTTGTAAAGAAAGGATTTCCATTGAGTTGGACATGCTTGGAGGAACTCCAATACATACATGGTCGCAAGAGATTGTGCTAAGTTGTCGAACAGACTGTAGTTATGTGTTGCCCTAGCATGAGGGTTATGTACATTCCTTCGTAAAGGAATACGGGGTATATAGGGGTTTGTTTCAGCGTTAGGGCGTGGAATCATCAATGGTTTTTTGACTATATCTGGAGCCGCTTCTAAGGTGGTTGGGGTAGATTCAGGGGAACCCCGTATTAACAACCACATGTTTGCAAAAGAATCTCTTTGTCACTAATAAGAAGGATATTGCAATCGACCATATTTCCAGGTTGATTAGGACCTGATACTGCGCCATTTGGGGTGGAGAAGGGTGTACCTCCTGTTGGGTATTCATCACAACTTGGTGTTACCCTTGGTTTTGCAAAACGACTAGAGGTGGCGGTTTCAAATACTATTGTGGGGCCTGCTAAGGGGCAGATGATGCTGGAGGATTTTGCGCATTCATGGATTCTTTCATCCATTTGAAGTTAGAAATTTGGGGGTAGTGGTGTGTATAATGTCCATACTCACCACATAGATTACAAGGGAAGTTAGTTCTGAGGTTTTTTTTCTTCCCTTGTCATGGTTGATTGTTATTGGTGCCCCCTTGGGGGTTTTGGTTGCCTTTATTCTGGTTTCCCCCAGTGGGATGGTTTTGTTGGGGGTTATTTCCTCCTGGTCCCAGGTTGTTATTGTTTCAGTTTTTCCCTTTCTTCTTGGAATTATTCGACGGATGGACTGGATTTTTCGTATTTAATTGTTCAAAATTCCGAAGTTGTTGAATGGGAGAGGGTTGAACAAAGTTAATGTTAGCATGTGGTTTCCCTGGTGGGGGATAAATCGGCTGTGGAGGGCCAGGGAATGGAAAATATGGATTTTTTTGTGGAGATGATCCATATGGCATGTAGAAATTTGAAGCACTTCCACTACTGCTGATGTTATATGTGGGGGTTGAAGGTGAAATCGTACTTGGTTGAGAGACAAGATGCATCATGGGTACCAGTGAGGGCCCACCCAATGGTGGAGGGGGAGAAACATGATATTACTATTGGTGAGTGGGAGGAGGGTAATAATATGTCCCTCCATATGTTTGTGGATATGGATGTGCACCATAAGTGGGTGATGGGTGGCCGTAAAGTTTGACATGGGTCATAGAAAAAATCAAACCATCAACAACGTGGGACATCCTTGGTTTTTCCTGGATGAATGGTATGCATCGGGTTGCATCAGGAAATACTATGTATAAGTAACCTGATTGAGCATAGATGAGGTCAAACTGTTGGGCATTTTTGATGACCTCCTCTTCTTATTCAGGAAAAGTGGATGCTACATCCTTGGAAATAACCGAGACGAGTGATTTGAGAAACCAATAAATACGTTCTTTCGTAATTTCTGCTTTACACAAACTACATCGCCGACACCATTCATGGATGTGGTCATCTATATTGATATAAATGGTTTGTTTCAACTCAGAGAGAATTTCTAAGCCAGTATCATGAAGAATTGGTAGTTGGAAAAAGGAAAAAAGGGCCATGGCCAATGATTCAAAGGTCACACGGGACCTTGATTTTTCATCCACATACCATTTGGATGATGAGCCTGTGAGATTTCTTTGAAATAATCTCAAGTGGATGGAATCATCCATGATTTTGTCTGAAGAACACCATAAGTTAAATATCATAATATGGTTGGTGGTAGCTTCCCCTGGTTTTCCTTCAAATTTGGAAATATCTGAAGGTAGTTTGGTAGGCATATTGGGCCATGTGGGGTCATGTAAAATGGGATCATTCATGAGTTTGGTCAAATCAAGAATGTTGAGGGATTCCAAGTATGGGATAGGGAGATTTGGCAGAGGATTAGTTCTAGCCATCGTATGAGTAGGTAGTGGACCTGTCCCTTGAGAGGGATTTGCTGGGGTGGTACTTCTCCCTTGAGAATAAGTTTCACTCCACCTCACTGTGAAGGAGAACTAATGGATGGATGGAACTCACGAGTGTGTGAGATGGTTGAGCCAGTGAGTTGGAAAGACTAGAGACTCCTCTGAGAATAGGAGGGAGATTTTGAAAGCGCCTAGAATGACGGGGATTCTGTGGTTCCCCTATGGTTTCCGACTAGCAAAGTGAATGTGTGAAAATGGTGACAAGAGAGAAATAAATGCACAAGAGATTTGTATATTTTTTACCTTCACAAAATAGTATAACTCACAATTTCATGTAATCAAATGAAAATCATACATAAATCAACTGTAAATAACCAAGTATGTGGATAGGTGGATCTTCTCTGCATGGGGGAACAATAAAAAAATGCTCATCTCCTAGAATACATGTCATCCTTCCTCTCAAAAAGCACTAGGCCTTCCAATAGCACTCAATAGTGGGGTATGAAGCCACTAAAAGAGGGACTAGTGAAGGTTGAAGTAATAATTTATAATGAGGGGTAGAGGGTGCATATCCCAAAAGAGCTGGTGATAATTTCCAATATCCACACAAAATCCGATGAAGGTGCGATTGCAGCCCACAATATCCAACTGGGTGGATATCGTAAGTTTGGCCACTAAGTACCTCGGTCAAAGTGAGACATTTAGATTTTCGGCCTAAAAAATGGGTCACGAGCTGGATTCCTTCACAAGATTTGGGTGACTCAAGGAGGGATGCGCAGAACAATTGAACCTCATCCTTCGACCCTTCATGGGTATCTCCCTGCCTTATGGTGTAGGAACACTTGACTTGTAGGATTTGAAAGTTCCCTATTTCTCAACTTCTATTGTTTGAAAATGTGAGAACCTGATAATGGGGGGTTATTTGTAAGCCTACCCCTGAGATCCTACCTAGACTAAAAACATTCTTTTGGCACCTCCTGTGGAGGAAAAAATAGTGCGTTTTTTAGAAAAAAATTAGATGTGGTGGGTTGAGAGATTGGGGTCATGGACTAACCACCTTTTAATTAATTGGTGTGGATAATTTCCAAAGAAGTAGTCAAATATTTCATAATTCCTTTGGAGAACTCCTACTTCGATCTCCACTTTTCTAATAGAAATCATGTGTGTGAGGATTGGATTTTGTGTGCAATAAAGTGACAAGTGTGCAAAGATTTTTAATAAGTTAAGTGTGATATTGCAACATGTGGACTTCCTGTGGTCCTTACAAATCTTCTTTACCTATATTAATATGTGTATTTGGTACAACCTTGCGAAATATTTAAATCCCTAAAGAACTATAAATGTGGACATATGGGTCCTTACAAATCCTTTAAACTCCCTAAAATATTGTCTATAATATGAAAGATTTGAAACTATCCTAGAATTGGTAGACATGTAGGCATGGATGGGCCCATTACTTTGATCTTTAAACTTCCCTAGATTGTGATCTAACCTAAGAAATCATTTAGAAACTATCCTAAGTTTGCAAACATGTGGGAATGAATGGGCCCTTACAAAGCTTTTAAGATGATTTCAACAACTAAGAGGAACCCTAGGGGGGTTTTGTCCTCTCCTAATTTTTTTTTAAGGGAGATGAAATGTCCTTTTAACTACCTTTATGATTCCTGAGATCACACAAGGGTGCGGGGGAATAACATACTCGAGGGTTAAAATTAACTTCTAATAATCCCAATTTAAGTGATTGTGTATGAAATAAATAACTACAACTTAAATTTTTACAAGCCACGTGATCCATCCATATGGAAACAAAGAAAAAGAGGAGAATAGTGATTATTTTTACCCCCTAAATGTCTATGTTAGCTAACCTTTCTTATGAGAAAGGAATCTAAGTGGAGTGTAGTTGCCTTACAAATTGCATGAAAATAAGAATTTGAAGGATAGGGGCCCTCAAACCATTCATAAAAACCCTTACAATTTTGAAAAATGGACTTATGCGCAGGTTTCAGTTATGACAGGTGCATAGAGGTCACACAATGCGTAGAGTAATGAATCTTGTTTCGCACACAATGCACATCTGTGGGCCTGAAAATCCATGCACTTCCTGTCACGGGTCAGTGGATAAATTTTCAAGTGAAATACTCCTTCCTCATCTCTGAATTTTGACTTTGGGAGGTTGGGCTAGGCCAATTTTGGTACCTGCAAGCCAAAACAATCAAAATGAAGTGCTCTCAAGGCTCAAATAGGGAGGAATTTGATACTGATCCCTAGTATGGTCGCCAATCTGTTGTGTTGGTTTTGTCACTTGGGTGAGAAAAACAACAACACTTGCATATTTAGATAAGCCTACTAAACAAGACAAAATTTTGTGAGTGGGTTAGACAAACCAAACACACATGAAAACAAAGAAATAAAACTAAAAATAAATAAGAAATAAATGTTAGAAAGATTGAGAAACTTAGAACCATGAAAATCAAACAATGACCAACATATTTCTACCAATGGATCAATAGATTAGTAGGAAAAACATGGTAGAGAAAGGCAGGGACTTATAAGTCCCCTCTTCCTCCTTGGGAGGGATCTTGAGTTCCCTAATTGAGAGCTCTTCTCTCCATACAATGGAAGAAATAAAAAATGGTGAAGAAAAACAATGCCTATTCCCTCAAGAGGTGAGTGGAATGGCCTATTGCAATGGTGCTTGAAGGCTTCAAAGAGAAAAGAGGATTCTCAAAGAAGAATTCTTGCAGGATAACAATACCTTGAAGATCTTGGTTTCTTAGCACACCCATGGCTCTTGTTTATAGAATCCATTCATAGGAAAATGCAATTGGTTCATAGTGTGAACAAGGGGCCTTTTAGGGCACCCTCTATCCCTTGCCCAACCTCCAAGCTAGATTTCTCTCAGATATGAGTGTCAAATCATGTTGGGGGTCAGACTAGAAGTGGTTAGGGAGCCGAAAAGATCCATAAATGAATCATTCATAGAAGTGCGCATCTTTTCTCATATACAGCTATGAATTTTGTGAGATGAGGGGTGTGTTGGCCTTTGGTGAATTTGTGCAGTTTGATTTTTGACCCAATTATGTTGTTTTTTGCCTTTTGATGGACTTTGGTGCTGTAGGTGGACTAATTGTTGTTGGCATTGATGTGTTTCTTCAACCATTGTGTGCAATGTTACAGACGATTTTTCAGTGATAACATGGACCACAAAAAAAGGACTTAGATGTGATAGGTACCACAACGATTAGTGCTTGAAGGGAAATATAATGGAATAGGCGACAAAATAGGGAAATTGGGAATGGGTCGGGTCCACTGAAACAAAAAGGATTAAAAATGAAGGGTATGACTGCAATTAGGGAGAAAAGGGGAATCCAATGGAATAGGTCCCAAATAAGTCACGATTTTTTTTGTACTCCTGCGGAGTTATACTTTGGCCTGAAGAATACTGCAGTGATGAAATGCCCAAATGCTTAGCAGGAAGAAATGTGTAGTAATTTCTCAACCAAAATGCAGAAGACAATGTAGCACGACAATAGATCTTGTATGTTCTATTTTTTTTTTCCTTCCCAAGGGTTAGGTTATTCAAGGGTTCTACAAACAAGGGTTTTCCCTGTACTATAGCTCTCTAATATACATGAGGGGTCCAACATTAGTACTTGACCCAATATTTTATGGAAACAACTAAGGAGGATAGACCATACCCTTAGCCATACTACTCGACTACCCAGGTACTAGAGAGTATCTTCCCGAGTGTTGTTCTCGGTGGCATTATAACAGTCAGGAGACCGATCGATTTACCTATGGAGGGCTTAAGGATATCTAGGTCGATCTGTATACATGTGTTGTCTAATTCTCTACCAAAAGATGTGCGCTTAAGTACCACTTGTATTTCCTACGTGTAAGAATCCTCGATCGCGAGTTTATGTGCATAACGACAGATCTCTGTAGCTTAAAGATGCCAGAATATGTCTCTACCTTGAAAAAAATTTAACCCACAATTTTCTGCCAAGGAAGGTGCTCTCATACCACTTGTAATATTCCAAATATAAAATAATATGCAGAACTCAAATAATTAGCTATAAATGGTAGATAAACAATGATATAACCAGAACAACACCACAATAATACCAAAATTATACCAAAATACCACAAGAAAGAGCACTTTGATTACTGAGAGCAATGTTCACTTGCCTCTTCAAGGGGGAAACCTCCAACAGAGAAGATCTCTATTACAATAATATCCAAGACAAAAATTCTCATACCCTCTATTCATATTTATATTAAATCTATCTATCCAAAAGAACAATATAGAGGAAGATCCTTCTTGAAGCAAAAGCTTCAATTATGTCTTCTTACATTTGACTCATTCCTCCTTATTGCTAGGCCTTATTAATATTGACCTTTATTACATGGAAATATATTTTTCTACCCACTCGAGGGGTTAGGTAGGTTAGGTCCCTAACAGTTAATCCCTAAATAATGGCACATTACCCCTTAATTAGGGCATATTACATTAGTAATATTATTTTATTTATATCGGCTTGGGTACATTAGTTGTAATTGTACCTCCTAGTCTCCTATATATACCAAGGAGACATTTTCATTTGGAATCATCTTGTATTGGGAAATATGTGTGTTGTATAAGGAGGTTTCCCCCTCAAAGAATCTTATTATCTGCAATTCTCTCTTTTTAAAGGTGTTAAGTACTTATTCAGAGGTTTTTCTATTCTATCTTGGTATTTAGTTCCTAACAATGATGGTTTTGGTATCCATGTGAGTGGATATGGTTATGGTTAGTTGACCAGTGGCAGTGATAGTGACAATGAAATTTGATCCAGGAGCATTTACAGAAGGTCCAAAGATCTAGAAACACTAATAGAGTTCCAAGAGGATCCTAGAACATTTGCAGGTGATCCAGAGAGATACAGAACATCAAAATAGGTCTAGGAGGATCCTAGAACTTTTGCAGGTGATCTTGAGAGATATAGAACGTCAACAGAGGTCCTAAGGGATCCATATATGCTCAAAATTTAAGTTTCCTAAAATCTCTAAAAAAATGGCATCAATACATAGAGCTCGTCGTCATATTTCTGAAGGTGCAAACGGTTCGTCAAACAAAGATTGTATGAAAAATTTACAAGCGATCAAAATATCAGTCAACTAGGTCAAAGGTCAAAGTACAGGGAAAATAAGGAAGTGGCACGTGGCACCTAATTGGAAGTTGACTGGGAAAGGTGGTCCAACTTCATAGTGAAAAATGGCTCCATCAAGTTTTGACAAGTGGCTCTATTTAAGTATAGTCAAGTGTCATTGGAAAGAGCCAATGAGAGGCCACCACGTGGTGACCTCCCATTAGCCCATATGGTTCAAGTTATAGAAAAATATTATGGAGTCAATGGGGCTCAACCCCATGACCTCCAAGTGCACAAAAGGTTCTAACAAAGCTCACTTTCCAATACACCACACATTTTTTCTTGATAGCTATGTGGCAAGTAATATATTTAAGTTTATATAAGTTACACATGGGTGGATAAATGGTCGAGGGCCTAAGCCCTTGACCCTTAGCCCTGGATCATACCATACCACATAGATAATAGTTGATTTCACAAGGGGGATTCACCAATATTCACGGGCAATTTAAACAACTATTATATGGTTACAACCATATAACCAACAAAAGTGAATATGCATGCATAATGGAGGATTGAACTCAAGGCCTCATAATAGAAAACTTAATGCCCCAACCAACCGGGCTAACTTTCCATTGGAATATTATAATGGATATAATCTATTTAAGGTAATATGGGGCTATGTGTGCCAAAAGGTCGGAAAGGTCTGCGGGTTTGAACCTGTGACCTACTCCCACAGAGCAACAACCTTAACAAATACACCCACGACCTCCCCTATAAAAGACATGCGCTTTACCACTACAACTTAGTGAGTTGAGAGAAATTATAGCTATCATTATATGAGACATAGGATTTCTATGAGAGAGGTCTAAGTGAGAGAGCTAAGATAGTTGGAATTCAACTAGTCCTTTGCGGAGAGTAAGCATATCATGTATGTATTTCCATGTATAAGCTATGCTGGTGAGATTGAAGATTTTCTTAGCCACTTAAAGGGGGCATGGGATTATATATAGTTGATTCTGCTCTTTTTCCTGTGAGTATTCTAATGTCGATATCTATTTTCTCATTTGTATAATGGATTTGGAGTTATTCTCTTATTTGTGCAGAATTGTCCTTTGTTCATATTCTTCATGTATATGACTTCTTCATCATATTTCTTATATTGTATATCATTCACATATGGAAACCACCTCAATATATCCTTATTAATCAAGCCTGAAGCTAGTTTTATTTTACATGTAAATGATTTATGAAATAAGTAGTATCCAAGGATTTTCAGATCAACAGTGGCAGTGACTGTGGAAGTGACAATTATAGTGACAGTGGGAGTGCCAAGTTGATCAGTGGTAGTGGTAGTGGGAGGATATGAAAGGGGGTTGTATCCTCCTTCCAGTTGGTGCCAAATAACTCTAGGATTTGGTGCTTCCTTTAGGTTGGTTCCTGTAAATTAAGGGGTCATAGCCTCCTTCCGGTTGGTGTCAGAGAACTCAGGGAGTTGGTGCTTCCTTCAGGATGGTTCTTGTAAATCAGGGGGTTGGTGCCTCCTTCCAGTTGGTGATAGATAATTTTGAATTTGGAGCTTCCTATGAATGTAATATTTGATATATAAGAAATCATTCTGTGGTTTTTTCCCATTTGGGTTTCCATGCAAATTATGGTGTACTGTGTATCTGTGGTTATTTTTTATGATCTATTGATTGATATTGCTCATGATATATTAATGATATACTATTTTTAAAGATAATTATTACATGTTTTGATTAAAAGTGGTAAAATATTGAATAATATTGATTCACCCCCCTCCCCCCGATCAATATTCCAACAATTGGTATCAGAGTAGGACCTTCAGAAAGAAATTTAATCACTAGAAGGAAGATCATGGAGTAGGCTAAGATTGGGGAACCACAGTTTAATGGACATAACTATGCCTTCTGGAGTAGACAGATGAAAACATATGTACAAGCACAAGGATTTGATGTCTGACAGTCCGTAGTAGATGGATACACAACACCTTCTAATCCTCCAACACATAGAGATGGAAAGAAACTTGGAGAGAATAATTCAAGGGATAAAGATGATATTTTGAATGGTCTTGATGAATGAATATATAACAAAGTACTGCATTGTGACTCGACAAAGAATATTTAGGACATAATTCAAATATTTATGAAGGATATGCTAAAGTAGAAGGGGAAGAAGAACAAATGACTTATACAAAAGTCACCATAGGATTCACCAAGAAGGGAAAATGAAAGTTATATTATGAGAATGATTGGGAAGAATATTACAAAAGGATGACACCTTCTATATGACCCAGGTTTCAGTATCAACAAACACCCATGGAAAGAAATCAAGAAGAAAACTACAGAGGAACAACACCATTCAGAAGATCTCCCAGGTATCAAACTATCTTTCTTGGTTCATGTTATTCTTGTAATAATTTTGGGCACAAATATATAAACTGAAAATATTATGCCAAGAACAAAAGAAACTATGAAGGTCATCTTAGAATTAATCATCTCACAAAACCTCATGAAGAATACAATAGAAACTATAAGAATTTTTTCTCATTAAACGATGAAACAAAATGTTATAAATGAAACAATTTTGGACACATGGACAAAGATTGTAGATTGATAGTTTCTCCAAAGGAAATAAAGCAAGAATTCAACAATCATCAAAAGAGACCATCAAGAATTTCAATAAAGAAGTAGGATAAACTATATGTTGAAGAATGTTCCCTAGCACTACATGCTCAAAGCAGAAGAAGTGACTGGTATGTTGATAGTGGTTGCTCAAAACATATGACAGGTGAGAAGAACAAATTTATATCTCTAAAAAAATAAAGAGATGGGTCAATTTCATTTGGTAATGATGAATAAACCAAAATTATAGGGAAAGGCACAATCAAGCTTGGAAGTAAGAATGCCAAGGAAGAAAATTTCCTACTTGTTGAAGACACGAATAATAATTTATTGAGTGTGAGTCAGATGTGTGATCAAGGAAATAGGCTTAGATTTGACTCAAAGAAGTGTGAGATAAGAACAAAAGGATCAGGAAAATTGGTGGCTACAAAATTAAGGACTCCAAGAAATATATACATCTTAAATGAGATTGGAAAGGAAAGATATTTCTTGGGAAGAGAAAATGAAAGTTGGATTTGGCACAGAAGAATGGGACACATAAACTTTGACAATTTGTTCAAAATCAATAGAAAGAAAGTAGTCAGAGACATGCCTGAAATTTTGAAATCGGCCAGTACTATATGGAAGCATCACCTACAAGGAAAGAAGACAAGAACTGAATTTAGATCAAAGGACTACTCTATGACAAATCCATTGGAAATTGTGCATATTGATCTATGTGGACCAACAAGAAAAAAATCATTGATTGGAGGATAATACTTCATGCTACTTGTTGAATATTATGCAAGAATGACTGCAATATGCCTTCTCAAGCACAAATTAGAAGAATTCAAAAATTTCAAAATGTACAAGGATATGGTTGAAAACGAAATGTATTCGAGAATTAAGAGTTTAAGATTAGACAATTGAGGAGTATTCAAATCAAAATAATTCCTGGACTTCTGTGAAAAGGATGCAATAACGAGACATTTTTCAGCATCTATGACACCTAAGCAAAATGGAGTTGTTGAAAGGAAGAACAAAACTTTAACAGAGATGGCCATAACCATGTGGAAAGACTCAAAGTTGAGAAATATCATTTTGGCACAAGAATTTCACACATAAGTTCATAACCTGATCAAATGGATGCTCATAAGTAACATTGACACAACTCCATATGAATTTTGAAAGGGAATACAAACAACCGTCAAGTATTTCAGAGTATTTGGAAGCAAATGCTACATAAAAAGAGAAGATGACAAAGTTGGAAAATTCGATTCTTGAGTTGATGAAGGAATATTGGTTGGATATTCAAGAATAAGAAAGGAATACAAATGTTATAATATGAGACTCAACAAGATAGTGGAAAGCATAAATGTAAATATTTATGAAAGATCCAAATAAACAGTAAAGAGAAGAAGAATTAAAAGAAGAAGAAGAAGAAGAATAGGAAGAACAACAACCAGAGGCATAATAGGAAGAAAATGACCAAAATGACTTTGTGATTTCCTCTAGGACACCTAGCTTTCAAGTTTAGAAGAATCATCCACCAAAATAGATTATTGGAGATAAAAATGCAAGAATAGAGACAAGAGGAAGTAAAAGGTTCCATACACCAGAGAAAAGACACCTTGCACTACTAACCACAGTTGAACCCAGTAGTTTTGAGGAACATTGGGTCAAGGATATGGAAGAATAACTACATCAAATAAAGAAGAATGAAGCATGGGAATTGGTGCCAAGACCGAGGAAACAAATGTGATTGGTACAAAAAGTGTGTTTAGAAACAAACTAAACAAAGATGGATAGGTAATCAGAAACAAGGAAATATTAGTGTGCAAAGGATACACACAAGTTGAAGGAATAGATTTTGAAGAAACGTTTTCCCCTGTTGCCATAATGGAAGAAATCAAACCGATCTTGGCCTATGCATGCTACAAGAGAATCAAGGTATATCAGATGGATGAAAAATCATCATTTCTGAATTGTGAATTAGAAGAGGAAGTCTACGTTGAACAACCAAACGGGTTCTTACTATCAAAAATGAAATATTATGTTTGCATATTGAAAAAAGATCTATATGGAATCAAGCGAGGCCCTAGGGCATGGTATTCAGTATTGGATAGGTATTTGCAGGAACAAGTATTCAAAAAAGGTAATGAAGATAACAATATCTATGTGAATATTGATAGGAACAACATACAATCATTGAAGTATATGTGGAGGAAATTATATTTGGAAGTGATGATGATAGGATGATTAAGAGGTTTTTCCAAGACATGAAAAATGAGTTTGAAATGTCATTACTTGGTGAATTGACATTCTTTTTGGGAATTCAGATATCTCAACAGGATGAAGGAATTTTCATCTCCCAAACCAAGTACATTAAAGAGATGTTGAAGAAGTTCAAAATGGAAGATTGAAAACCAGTTATAATTACTCTGATGGTGACAGGTTTCCAGTTGAGAAAATATGATGAAACTAGAGAAGTAGATCAAAGACTCTATAGATGAACTATTGGCATCCTACTCTATCTAACAACTTCAAGACCAAATGTAATGCAAACAGTTGGAAAAGTTGCAAGATTTCAAGCAACAACAAAGGAAACTCATGTTCTAGTAGGAAAAAGGATCTTCAAATATCTTAAAGGAACACCATAGTTTGGATTGTGGCATCCAAAATGGAATGATATCACTATGGTCTTCTACGCAGATGCATATTGGGTAGGAGGCATTGATGATAAAATAAGTACTAGAGGAGGTGCCTTCTATTTGGGTGTTTTTCTGGTATCTTGGTTAAGTAAAAAGCATCCTTTGGTATCATTATACATAGCATAATCATAATACATTGCGGTAGAAACATGTTGTACTTAGGTCCTTTGGATGAAGAAAAACATGCAAGATATACAAGTGAAGTATGATGAACCCATTTCAATATTTTGTGACAACGCTAGTGCTATCAGTATCTCCAACAATCTAGTGATGCATTCCAAGACCAAACATATTCCGATCAAGTTTCACTTTCTAAGATAATAGGTTATACAAAATAATATTAGGGTAGAGTATATTGGGACAAAGGAACATATTACAGACATCTTCACTAAACCTCTCCCAAGAGAGACATTTGAGTATCTTTGACAAAAAAATTTAATAGTTTCGGCTTCATAGTGATCTACACATTTTTTCACTTAGAATACATGGGAAGAGAAATCATTTGTGAAGAGATATTAAAGGAATATTAATATGAATTTGTTTCTATATGTCAAAAATTTACTTCATCAAGAAGAACCAATGGACAAACGCACTGGAGGAGAGAAAGTCCAGAGAAATTTTGTTAGGGGGAGTTACCCTTTTTCTTTGATGTCAAAGGGGGAGAAACAACATAAGCATGCAAACATGGGGAGTATTGGTTGCAGGGGGAGAATGAATGTTTCCATCAATACCAAAGGGGGATATTGTTCGAAAATTAATTTTCATTGATGTCAACATTAGAGGAAGTCTAGAATCCTCTAGAAGTATTGGGTATGAGTGAATAAGTCTCAAAAGTGCCCCCCTTATGGCATAGCTTTAAGAATGGTCTTCATGGTAAGATTCTTTGAAGAAGTCTACAAGAAGCCCATAGGTGCAATAATGAATCCCAAATTTGTTTGAGTAATAAGAACATGAAGAAGACTGTGAATGTAGGTAACACATTCATATATGGATATTCCTCCTCATGTAGTTTCCAATGGTAGGTGGAACATCACGTAGTTCCTCACGGTTGAGGAGTTATGAGATCATGAAGTTGGATGCCCCAAATATGGGTTAAGAAGCCCATAATTGGTTGAAATATGGGTTAAGAAGCCCCTAATTGGTTTCAAGTCATTAATTAAAGGGTTAAGTGGTTGTACCAAAAAAGTTCAAGAAGCCCTAAAGTTAAGGGAAGAAGTTACTTAGAAAATGTATAAATGCACCTCAAGAACTTACTCAAAAACACATTCACACACACATTCTATTGAATATATTCTATGTGAGTAAGTGATTCTTATCCTAGGTAACCAAGGATATCTAAGGATAATTTCAGAGGGAAGATGAACTGAAGAAAGGAGAAATTCCAAGGGAGGATAAATTCTTGTGATGATGTGTTCTAAGGTATGTTATTTAAAGGTCATCTTACCATTTTTTCTATAACGTGTTTTCTAGAATGATTCATATAGTGAAAATTTGATGCAGGAGAATCGATCCACCTCAACAATGTGCCAGCTGTTAGCACATCAAAGAACATTCATGGAGGGGAGAGGCGCCAACCCTCTCATTTTTCTCTCATTTTTTAAATTTCAAATGTAATTAAAGAAATTAAATTTTGTAAGGATAGAAGAGCTGAGTTGATTCCTTTGTACAAGAAGGAGGTAGAGTCACCTTTAATGGCTAGCTATAAGGTTGATATAGATCTGATTCAGACTAGAATTTTCATTCATTGCAATTTTTCTCAGTAGATAGGCGTCTTAATTGTGATAGGATGTCACTAAGGTAGTTTGGAGGGATAGCACGTCGAGCCCCTCATGTATAAATATTTGTAAAATATGCCCAGTAGAGGTTGTTGAAGGTGGAGAGAAAAACCATTTTAATCCAATAAGAGAGTTTGAGACTTAGTTGCAATACGAGCTCGCACATTGTAATTCAAATTCTGATATTAATACAAAAGAACATATTTCATTGTTTCTGAATTCCTATGTGGTGAATGTTTGTTTATGAATGTAACTTGTGTTTTTATGAATTTTTGTTGTAAATGTGTATGATATGTTTCCATCTGTAGGGATAGACATAATTCTCTATCTATGAGTTGTTGGATTATTGTTGGGTTCTTTAGGCTAAATGAAAGGAGTGCATGACAGAGTGATGAGAACTCTGTGAGACAACACAAGGAGTGCGTATCTAAAATCTTCTTCGAGTTCAGAGGAGAACATGCCAGGAGGGCACACCAGAATAGTTTATAGACTCAGGGAGGATCCTCAAGGTTGTTGAATACCTTGGAGGAGGAAATTTTGCACAAGAGTAAGCATAGCCAAAGTTACTGAGAACTTTGTCAGGTCTTCCAGGAGGGCATTGAGCAGGTGCAGGTTTTCATAGGTGAACTCTCTTTTGAGTTATGAGAAGAGGATTGTCATAGGAGGACACTCACAAATGTTTTGAATACTATGAAATCTCAACAAGGAGTTCTTGAGAACAAGTTGCAATAGGGAACATATATCCCTTCGAGGAACAAAATGGACAGAGAACTTTGAGGTCCAAGCAGTTGAAGCTCAAGGTGAAACAAAGTTGCTGAACACTTTGGAGGAATACCTGTGGAAGGAGTGCACTAGGACAACACTTAGACAAGTGTTGAAAGAAGTTGTTTGAAAGACTTCATCAAGTGCAAGGAAAGTGTGGAGGTGTGAAATGTTTTCAAGTTCAAAAATCTCAAGAGGAAGAGCATCGGGTTGCCAGGAGGGCACCATGAAATCCCTTTTGAAGGAGAAAAGGGTCGAGACTCTTAGGAGGCTGAGCGAGGTTGGAATCTCATGAGAGATAGTATTGTTTCACACAAAATCTTAACAGAGAAGGAAAATGTCAAGGATTGTCCAAGACTAGGACTGGAGGAAAGCATTAGGGGTGCATTAGAGGTAAAGTGTTTTAAACTTTACAAGATCAAGAGGAAGAGCATGGAGTGCCATGAGGGCACCAGAAGTCTTTGAAAGAAGAAGAGCGTGAGACAAATATCGAACTAAAGTGACCAGAGGAGGAAAATCATAAATTTTCTAAGTCCAAGCAAGTTCGAGGGCTTGCAGTAGAAGGTTCAGAGACCAAAACCATTGAACACTTACAAATTTTCCCAATTTCGGGAGAACAAAGAATATCGGTAGGAGGAGCTACAATAGCTAATAGATCAGCTGCAGGAGGAGAAATCTGGACTATTGAATTCCACGTCTAGACACCCAAAGGAGAACGCAGAGAGGAGGAATAGATCCTAGCCATCAGATCTAGGTGTGAAGGACCAACAGTCGTTGGATCCAGGTAAAATGAACAAGACTTAAATCATTTGCAAGTGCACATGAGTAAGGACTCACCGAAGTCTCGAAGTGAAGCGAGGTCATCCATCATCCATAGGGATAGGTGTAAAAAGATCAGAGAGTTCGGGAGATAGATATATGGAAGGTTTGCGTAGAGAAAAGAAAAATATTCGCGAAGTCACAAAGGTCGAAAATATCTCAACCGTCATTTCCAGAAGGACACATGTCGTCAGATCACATGCTTCAGAGGGAGATCACTTCAGGGAAAAGAGAGTGTGGAGGTTGCAAAACTCTTGAAGCCCGAAGTAGCGAATATATCCTGACCGTTGATCGCCAGGGGATGCATGGCAACAGATCCATATATCTAGAGGAATAGCACTTCGGAAGGAAAAAGGTAAGTCTGGGTAGAGAATACCCGAAGAGCTGGGATCTGAAGCAATCTTGGCCATCCATTGGAATAGGACACGTGGCATTCGATTAGCACTTCATTGGTTTTCTATTCAAGATGAACAAAGGAAGGAGGAGAGAAAACTCTCGAACACCAAACTCTAATGTAAATCGCAGCCATTGGCTGTCGGAGGGTCGTGGACTATATATCTAGTCCCAGTTGAGTTTGTCGATTAGAATATCGAGAAGAAGGGGGGATTTTCTTGCAAAATCTCCGAATAGAGGAGTCGTGAATGGAGATGGCCCACGGTGATATCCCGTGGTCATATTGAGAGAAGAGTCTAGCATAAGAGCTAGGAATCATAAATTAGTGTTTCCATAAGCACCAAAAATCAGTTGTGCAGGTAATTTGAGCCTGCAGGGTAACATCAAGGGACCTGTGTGTAAATTTTTCCAGGGTTTATTGGAGGCTCAAAGAGTCGATTCAGCTCAAGTCTTTGAAGATCCTAGACCAGGAGATCACACAACCCCGAGGAGAGAAGGGGGGCCTACATCAAAATTGGAGGTGGTTGAGAAGACATGTCAAGGTACCTGTGGTAAAATGTTCAACTTCCGGGTCATTGTATTGTTGGAGATACACTCATTAGAAGATAGAGTTTTTGACTAGTCCCGAAACTAGTCTTAAACAAGTGTTCTAGGTAAAACAATCATAACTTCTTCATAAAGGATACAAATTATATGAGACCAATTTCAGTGAAAATATAACATTTTGTAGTATCTTTTCTATTTTTTTCAAAATAAGATATCAAATATTGAGTGTGTGGCATGTCGTACAAGTTCTCTCTCCAGAATAGGCTAAAATTCAGGAAGGTTTTCCATTTGTGCTATAAGTTCTGTTTTGAGAAGTTTTAGACCCTGAAAGTTTGAGGAGATGTAGGAAATATCTTAGAGTATCTATGGTTAAAATTTTAGACCTTATTCATTACAGGTACAAAGTTATGCTTGTTAAAAGTTAGGGTTTGTGACTAATCCAAAACTTGTCATGTGAGATTGAGGTAAATTTTGATGAAGATGATATTCTCTTGTTGCTAAAGTTGAGGAAGAGCTACAGGTCTGTAAATTTTTGTATCCAATCCACTACAAGATCAAAGGTATGATTTACATGTTTTATTGAGGGTTATGTTTATGGTACATGCTTGAGGCATTTCTTGATGATGATGGTACATTATATGGTACACTTTTGTGATGATATGATACATTGTTAGAAGTATATATTGGATATCTTGGTATCTAGTTTGGTATATGTCATGGTGATGTTATCATATACTTGAGGAACATTGTTGAGACATTGACATGTATTGAATACTTGGCATATGGTATGGTACATGTTCTAGTACATGGTTTATGCATGGTATGGTACAAGTTGATGTACATGACATGGTGATGGTTTTGATATCCACATGAGTGGATTTGGTATCAATTTTTGACACATGGACAAATATTGAAAATTGACATTTTCTCCAAAGTATCCAAATATGGAATTCAACATTCATCAAAAGAGACCATCAATAATTTGGATAAACAAGCAGGATAAACTATGTGTTGAAGAATGTTACCTAGCACTACATGCTCAAAGTAGAAGAAGTGACTGGTATGTTGATAGTGGTTGCTCAAAACATATGACAGGTGAGAATAACAAATTTATATCTTTGAAGAAATAAAGAGACGGTTCAATTTCATTTGGTAATGATGAATCAACCAAAATTATAGGGAAAGGCATAATCAATCTTGGAAGTGAGAATTAAAAGGAAGAAAATGTCCTACTTGTTGAAGCCATGAAGAATAATTTACTGAGTGTGAGTTGGTTGTGTGATCAAGGAAATAGGATTATATTTGACTCAGATAAGTGTGAGATAAGAAAAGAAGGATCAGGAAAATTGGTGGCTACAATAGTAAGGACTCCAAGCAATATATACATCTTAAATGATATTGGAAAGGAAAGATGTTGCTTGGGAAGAGAAAATGAAAGTTGGATTTGGAATAAAATAATTGGACACATAAAATTTGACAATTTGGTCAAAATAAACAAAAAGGAAGGAGTAAGAGACATGCCTGAAATTTCAAAACTGGCAAGTACTATGTGCAAGCATCACCTACAAGGAAAGCAGAAAAGAACTAAATCCAGATCAAAGGAATACTCTATGACAAAGCTGTTGCAAAATTTTTCATACTGATCTATGTGGACCAACAAGAAAAAAATTACTAAATGGTGAACCATACTTCATGATACTTGTTGATGATTATGCAAGAACGAATGCAATATGTATCCTCAAGCACAAATGATAGGAATTTGAAAATTTCAAAATGTACAAGGAGATGGTTGAAAACAAAATGGATTCGAGAATTAAGTTTTTAAGATCAGACAATGGAGGATAATTCAAATCAAAATAATTCATGGACTTCTATGAAAAGCATGGAATAAAGAGGCAGTTTTCAGCAACTAGGACACCTTATAAAAATGGAGTTGTTGAAAGGAAGAACATAACTATAACAAAGATGGCCAGAACCATGTTGAAAGACTTAATGTTGAGAAATATCATTTTGGCTCAAGAAGTGCACACATTAGTTCATATCTTGAACAAAGGGATTCTTGGAAGTAAGAGTGATGAAACTCCATATGAATTGTGAAAGGGAATACCAACAACTGCCAAGTATTTCAGAGTATTTGGAAGCAAATGCTACATAAAAAGAGAAGATGACAAAGTTGGAAAATTTGATTATTGAGTTTATGAAGGAATATTGGTTGGATATTCAAGAAGAAGAAATGAATAAAAATGTTATAATCTGAGACTCAAAAAGATAGTGGAAAGCATAAATGCAAATATTGATGAAGTAGTCATACCAAAAATAAATGAAAGGAAAGATCCAAATGAAAAGGAAAGAGAAGAAGAATTAAAATAAGAAGAAGAAGAAGAAGAAGAAGAAGAAGAAGAAGAAGAAGAAGAATAGGAAGAACAATAGATAGAGGTAGAATAGGAATAAAATGACCAACACGACTTTGTGATGCCCTGCAGGACACCTAGCTACTAGGCTCAAAAGAATAATGCACCAGAATATATTATTGGAGATAAAAATGCAGGAATAGAGACCAGAGGAAGTAAAAGGTTTCATACACCATAACAGAGACACCTTGTAGTACTATCCATATTTGAACCCAATAGTTTTGAGGAACATTACGTTAAGGCCATTGAAGAATAACTACATTAAATAGAGAAGAATGAATCATTGGAACTAGTGCCAAGATTGAGGAACAAATATGTGATTGGTACAAAATGGGTGTTTATAAATAAACTAAACAAATATGGAAAAGTAACCAGAAACAAGGAAATATTAGTGTTCAAATGATACACACAAGTTGAAGGAGTATATTTTGAAGAAACATTTTCCCCTGTTACTAGAATGGAAACAATCAGACTAATCTTGGCCTATGCATGCTATCATAAATGGAAGATTAGGTTTGCAGATTGAAGAAATCTATGTATGGACTCAAACAAGCCACTAGATTCTGATATTCAAGATTGGATAGGTATTTGTCGTAACAAGGATTCAAAAAAGGTAATGAAGATAGAAATATCTATATGAATATTTATAGGAACAACATAATTATCATTGAAGTATGTGGATGGAATTATATTTGGAAGTGATGATGAGAGAATGAGTAAGAGGTTTTCCCAAGACATGCAAAATGAGTTTGAAATGTCACTACTTGGTGAATTGACATTCTTTTTGGGAATTCCGATATCTCAGTAGAATGAAGGAATTTTCATTTCCCAAACCAAGTACATTAAAGAGATGTTGAAGAAGTTCAAAATGGAAGATTGAAAACTAGTAAGTACTTTGATGGTGGCAAGTTGCAAGTTGAGAAAATACGATGAATATAAAGAAGCAAACCAGAGACTCTATAGATCAATGATTTGCATCCTACTCTATGCGACAACTTCAAGAATAGATCTAAAGCAAATAGTTGGACAAGTTGGAAGATTTCAAGAAACACCGAAGGAAACTCAAGTTCTAGCAGTAAAAAGGATCTTTAGATATCTTAAAGGAACAACATAGTTTGGATTATGGTATCCAATAGGGAATGAGATCACTAGGGTCACCTACGCTAATGAATATTGGGTAGGAAGCATTGATGATCGAAGAAGTACTAGCGGAGCTGCCTTCTATTTGGGTGATTTTCTTCTATCTTGGTTAAGTAAAAAAAACTCTTTCGTATCATTATCCATAGAATAATCATAATACATTGGGGTAGAAACATGTTGTACTCAGGTCCTTTGGATGAAGAAAACCATGCAAGATATACAAGTGAATTAAGATGAGCCCATTTCAATATTCTGTGACAACACCAATGCTATCAGTATCTCCAAGAATCCAATGATGCATTCCAAGACCAAACATTCTCTGATCAAGTTTCACTTTCTATGGGAATAGGTTATAGGAATTAATATCAAGGTAGAGTATATTGGGACAAAGCAATAGATTGTAGACATATTCTCTAAACCTATCCCAAGAGAGACATTTGAGTATCTTCGACAAAAAAATTGGATAGATTATGATCCACAGTGATCTACACATTTTTTTCCTCAGAATACAAGGGAAGATAAATCATTTGTGTAGAGACATTAAAGGAATATTAATATGAATGTTTTTCTATATATCAATAGTTTACTTCATCAGGAATCACCAATGGACAAAATCACCGGAAGAGAGAAAGTATAGAAACAGTTCATTGGGGGGAGTTACCCTTTGTCGTTGATGTCAAAGGGGGATAAAGATCAAAATCATGTAGACATGGGGAGTATTTTCCACACCGGGAGCATGATTTTTTCCATCAATGCCAAAGGGGGAGATTGTTGGAAAATTGATTTTCATTGATGTCAAGAATAGAGGAAGTCTAAAAGACTCTAGAAGTATTGGGTATGATTGAATAAGTATCCAAAGTGGTCCTATTATGGTGTATCTTTAAGCATCGCCCTCATGGGAAGACACTTTGAAGAAGTATACAAGAAACCCATAGGTGTGGTCATTAATCCCAATTTTTTTTGAAGAATAAGAACATGAAGAATAGTGTAAATGCAAGTAACACGCTCACAGATGGGTAGTCCTCGTCATGAAGTTTCCAATAGTAGGTGAAACATAACATAGTTCCTTACGATTGAGGATTTATGAGGCCATGAATTTGGAAGCCCAAAATATGGGTTAAGAAACCCCTAATGCAAGATGGTTTAAGAAGCCCCTAATTGGTTCCAATTCATTAATGAAAGGGTAAAGTGGTTGTAACAAGAAAGTTCGAGAAGACCTAAAGTTAAGGAAAGAGGTTACTTAGAAAATGTATAAATACACCTCAAGAAGTCCCTCATAAGCACACTCACACATACATTCTATTGAATATATTCTATGTGAGTAAGTTATTATTATCTGAGGGAACCAAGGATATCTGATCCGAATTTCAAAGGGAAGATGAAGTGAAGAAGGGAGAAATTCCAAGGGAGAATGAAGTCTTGTGATGATGTGTTTTAAGGTATGTTATTTAAAGGCCATCTTACCATTTTATCTATAACATGTTTTATACAATGATTTAGATAGAAAAAAATGAAGGAGGTTGAGAATACATTTCAAGGTATGTATGCTAAACATTTCATCTTTTGGGTCATTGTATTTTTGGACATACACTCAATGGAATATAGAGTTTTGACTAGTCCTAAAAGTAGTCTTAAAAAGGTGTTCCGGGTAAAATAGTCATAACTTATTCATAGAGGATCCATATTCATGAGATCAATTTCAATGAAAATAACATCCTATAGTATCTTGTGTGTGATTTTTAGAACCATATATAAAATATTGAGTATGTGGCATGATGTACAAGTTCGCTTTCCAGAATAGGGAAAACTCCATGAAGGTTTCTCATTTTTTCTATAACTTCAATTCTAAGACGTTTTAGACCATAATATTTTGAGGATATGTAGGAAATATATCAGAGTATCTATGGTTAAAATTAAATACCTTTGTTCATGAAAGGTACAGAGTTATGCTTGTTGAAAGTTAGGTTTTGTGACTAATCCAAAACTAGTCCCTCGAGATTGAAGTAAAGTTTGATGAAGATGCTATTCTCTTGTTGTTGAAGTTGAGGAAGAGCTAGAGGTATGTAATTTTGTGTATCAGGTATGCTACATGATCATAGGTATAATTTACATGTGTTATTGAGGGTTATGTTTATGGTACATGGTTGAGGCATCTCTTGATTATGATGGTACATGATATGGTACACCTTTGTGATGATATGATACATTGTTACAAGTATATCTTGGCTATATTGGTATCTAGTTTGGTATATGTCATGGTGATGTTATCAGATACTCTAGGAACATTGTTGAGACATCGACACATCCTGGATACTTGGCATATGGTATGGTACAGGTTCTAGTACATGGTTGATGCATGGTATGGTACATGATATGGTAATGGTTTTGGTATCCATGTGAGTGGACCTGGTTATCATTGGTTGATTAGTGGCATTGACAGTGACAGTGACAATTAAAGTGGAAGTGACAATGGTAGTGACAGTGGAAGTGACAATGTGTAGTGGCCGTAAAATACAAAATTACATGCAATTTAACATATATTTCCTTTCTCTATACGTAAATCATTCATTCACATCCTACAAGCATAAAAATTATGCTGGAATTCAAATCTATTTACAGCATGGAAAATAACTTAACATAATAAAATTTAATTACCTCATCCTGATGCTAATTTCTCCGCTGACCTGGTTGTCTAGCCTACTGCTTTGCTGTTGCCTGATGCGCTGACCAACTCTGCCCAAACCGTGTTTCCTCCCTGCCAGCTAGGAGCAGCCTGTCCAACTTCCTAACTCCAGGATACCGTAAGGATATCCTGGCCCCTGTGCCCAAAACCCCTAGCAAACTGGTGCCCCCT